>JANHFM010002285.1:455696-465887 GCA_032468115.1 Grayia smithii
CTATCTCATATATTAGTTTCACCTTTTAAGTTGCATTACTGAAATAAATGAACTTTTGCATGATATTCTAATTTTTCCAATTTCACCTGTATAAATCCATAGCTAAGTCAAGAACAAAACTGTCTAGGCAAAACTCAGTCTATATAACCCTTTCAATTGCCAGTTTGGGTAGGAAAGCACACTAAGTATTGTATCTGTGAATAGGGTAGTACTGCCCTCTGAGCAGCCTGTATGAAATAGTTCTCCTAGTGCTGAGCTATTGGAGTTCAGTTCTATCAGCAAAGGACTAAACTGTCCAATTGGTAAAATCTTCATTATATAGGAGAATGTCATTCTTATTACATTGAAGTTATTAATGTACTATTAACTTAATGTATAAAATTAACATATTGTGGAAAATACTATTTATCTGTTTATTTAATTTATATAGCAACTCATCTCAAAATAATTATTCTGAGTGTCTAACCAAAAAATAAAAAGTTATATGAGAAAATTGCAAATAACAGAAATATCAGCTGAGAAAGAATCCACTATTACAAGAACTAATATAACTGTGCAGCAAAGTTTCCCACATTTCCACAAGTCCAGGCTCAACAAAACCAGATTATTAAGGCTGTGCAAGGGGCCAGCTGAACTGGAATGAGTCTCTGATCTCCAGGGGAATGATGTTTCAGAGGGTAGGCACTAATGAAAATAATGTTTTGTCTTTCCAGAATGTTGCATTCTAAAGCGTATTTTCCCCACAGCACTATTAGTGGTTTATAAATGATATAGTTGTTTATATTTAAATCCAGATTTTTTTCAGGTTTAATGGCATTACACTAGAAGCACTATTATGAACATAAGTCCACAGATGCTTTGCATCAATTGCTTTGCGTCAATGCTTGGAAAATTAACAGCATCCCCATTATCCCGGACAGAAGTAGAATATTAATGAAGGACAGAAATGACAGGCAAATTGACCTCTAACTTAATGAGAAACCAAAAATCCGAAAACTTTGTTAGAGACAATATTTCGTTTCCACCTGAATCAAATAGCCAGAACTTTGAGAACAGCAGGTTTTTCATAATAAGAAACAATGATTTCTCAGCATATTTTAAGCACAGTGTAAGAACTTAGCTTGTACCATAATATAATCTTATATCTAGTTTTCATGTCATATAATAAAGGAAATTCAAAATGTTAAGAAATTATCTGTAGGGAATAAGAAAAAAGTCTCAATTTCTCACAAAAACATTAGAAAAAGATTAAAACTTATAACCTTCAAACTGGATTTTCATCTATAAAAGTCCAACTAAGTTTTTTTTTTAATCTTTTACATTTTTTTTCTTTATGTTGGTTTGATGGATTGTGTGGAATTTTACTGAAGTGTACTGCACTTTCACAAAGTTTTTAGCTCAAATATAAAAAATAGCAAATTTTCAAAGGAGTCCTTAGGGAATCAAGGAATCTTAAGGAATCAAGGTTCAAGTAAAGTATCACTTGAAAATGCCTTTGTGAAATGCTATGAAGCCATGCTTTTAACTGAATGGAACCGAATGTTGGCAGCATACACTCATCCAAAGTAGTTATCTGTTAAAGCAAAGTGGGAAATTGAGGCAGACTGATCCTACCTTAGTACTGTGTGAAGAAGCTCCATTGTGTCGACAGTGAACAATGAGCCTTTGTAATCTCTTTGTAAGAAGGCTCATGGTGCACTCAATGCAATATTTACTTATTTACTTCAGTTTAATAGTGCCAAACTCTGAACAGATTCTTAGGATTTTTAATATTACAAAAAAACATACTGACAAATAGAATAAAAATACATGACAATTATCCAAAATATCAAAATTATGCTAGTTTATCTTCTCACAATATGACTTTGCTATTAAACACTCTCATTAGCAAATCTGTTTCTATTGCTTTGTAAATTTTCAGGAGGGAGAGCTCCATACAGATTTTGGAGTTGTTGCTTACAAGGTAAAGTCCACCAATGGACTTTGCCTTGTATAAAATCATTGACTCATCCTTCTGAAATTCTTATGTGGTGAGGGTGGAGGTGAACCCTCAGTTATCCCCTCATTGGATGGGTGAATAGGAAGATTTTTATGCAAGAAAATAGTCTACCTGATACCTGGGTTTCTCCATCCACCCCATCAATTACTGTGAGCACAAATAGCAGCAAGGAAAGAACAACATGATACAACGGGGTTGGCTGTATGGGATCAGGGTTGCCTTTGTGGGATAGACCTTATAATTCCCCATTCTTTTCCCTAATCCTGAAAATATCCAGTCTGGGGAAGATTAACTAGAAGAAAATAACATAGTTTGTTCTAATAGATTCCATGGATAAAGAAGGTGTGTGTGTCTGTGTGTGTGTGTGTGTGGGGGGGCGATTGGGAATACAGATTAGCCCAGGCTGTTTGCCTCATTAAGCTTCTACCAGCAAACCATGAGCCATACTGGAGGTGAAAACAGTAAGCAATTAACTGATTAAGGTCAGAGTGGGGAATTTATGAATTCATCGCTCACACTTAGTAAGCAAGTAGTGCACTATTCAGGAAAGCAAATAACATTGCAAGACTCTACCTCCATCAACTCTTTAGATCCTGTCCATATGATTTAAGATTAAATTTAAGTGATTTTCTCTCCATGCAATAGCACCAAAATAACTTAATCCAACCTAGGGACAGCTGCTGTTCTTCTTTGGTCTTCAACAGGGAATTGGTCACCCTAAACATGTTCCTTGGGACATAGTCCACTGACGCAATATGGGAGGAAAAGTTAATTACATGCACAAAAGTAATTGTGGAAGCCTGATACAGTGCATGATTCAAGCAGTATAATGCAGGTATGTGTTTTGTTTTTACTTAGTACAATGTGGATCCATCCATTATGGCTTAGTATGATTGTATGGCATGTTCAATTGTTAAAAGTCTTGATTTAGTTTTATGTGTGAACAAGGTCAGAAAGAGCTTAATAAATGTGAATAATTTAGTCCTTGGGACCTTTTTATATAGTTAATTATCAAGAAGTAGTTTCTTTTGCCTAAATTTTAGTTGATTAGTTGATTTTTTGGTTCATAATATATTAGTAATAGTAGATAAAGAGTGTCAATAAATTAATTGACAGAAAGCAGCTAAAGTTTTGTGAAGCCTTGTAAATAAATGAAACATCTTTTTTTATTTGTGAGTTCCTAAACCATCCAATATTTGTCTAAGAAGAGAGAAATTTAAATCTTTCACATGACAGTTTTCTATTAAATAATATGCATAAATATTCCACAGTGGTCCTAATAATATTCATTGTTCTCCTACTTATGACTACCTTAATAGCTTTATTTCTCTCTCTTTTTTACTGTCTTTAAATGATAGCAATACTAATTTCAGTATGTTGGAATTAAGATTTTATATGTCCCCTGGTATTCATGGAAAGTTACTATTAAGGACATCATAAAGAAGATGAGAATGAATCTGCTATAATTATAGCTAATATATTATGTCAAGTTAAATGAAGCTGAAAACTCATTGTCTTTCCGTAAAGATAATCTTTAAAGTATGTTATGCAATGCAATTTCAAATAAGCAAGAGAAAGAAAATGGCAGCATACAGCAATTACTAATAAATATATCGACAATTCATACAATTCATACACTACTGTATCTCATAATGTGATTTCTTTGCCTTAGTTTGTTACTAAAACCCAGCCATAGGGGATTGAAATCTTAGCTTAATATGATTGCAAACTCAACTAATAGTGACATATTTTGCCTAGAGTAACATACAGCGCACTAATTATCCTTTATTTTTAGGCATTGTTTTCAAACAGTGTCTCTATTGCTATTTTTAAAAAATAATATTTTTTGTGTACTTTTTGTTTTTATATTTTACAGTTTTTTTAAAAAAAAAAAATTATTTGGAAGGTGTTTGTACCCTTATTAGTCCAGAAACAGATAGATGGGGTTTTTTTTGGCTTTATGAAAAATGGCTATCTACCTTTTTCTGCAATAGACTGGCAGAGAAGTGAATCTGGAGGAATGGTAGCATGATATGGCCCAAGCAGCTACCCAGACAATGGCTAGCATGCCTATCCTGATATCCGATAGGACAAATTGGCTTGGGAAAGGCCTCGAGATAGTGAAAGAGAACATAAAATCTATGTCTATTCATTTAAAGCAAAACAGAAGGCCTTTTCATATTGGCCCAACATTTGTGAAATGGCTTCCCAACTGTCAGGCTGATTGCTACCAATTTAGAAAGTCTTAAAGACCCCAATTTCTCTTGAAAATGATTGTTTTTTTGAGACTTAACTTGTGTTAGCTTATCATAAGTTATTATTTATTGCATGTTGCTTTCCTTGTGTAAGCTTGTCTGAAAGACAGGCTAAAACTATTAATAAATAAGAGATAGTGACCCTTTTCCCCATTCAGCTGGTAGTTCTTTGTCATAAATAGCTTTCTGAATTCCAGCCAAACTGATTTTTTGCATTTTATTTTATTACTTTATTCCCTTTAAATATGTAGGTATTTTGGGGGGTCTTCCATCATTCAGGTTGGTATACAAATAGGCCAAAACCTACTGTGTATTATTTAGTCTTGAATATGCTGTGGTTAACAGTTAAAAACTTCGTGAATGTTGTTTGATACATTAGCAAATTGTTGAGGAAAGCTAAACAGGTTTTAATCTGTTATGTATAAAGATGTTTCTCACATCGGCTACATTTTTATGAGTCTGGAGAGATGTTTTGACATTTAGCTCAGTTTTCCAGTAAGAAGATAATTATGAAGGAAATTTTGAACAAGACACCTGTTAAGCAAAATGTGAAAGACATTACTTGGTAAATAACTATGGTAATTAAAGCTTTGTTTGTGCTGATTTATTTTGCTACATCTTCCCTTCCTATTTTTATCGGCACACAGTGCAGAATTTTTGTGCAAGCTACCAGTCATGCATGCTGTGAAAAAGACCTTTAAAAGCAATAAAGGAGTCTTTTCAAGTTCCATAGTTTTATATTTATTTCATCCAGAAGCATTTGCCAATGTGTTTAATGTGAAGTATTTTAGATTTAAGGTCCATTTATAGGCCAGTATAGTTCTTATTTGACATGAGGTAGATAAAAGAAAGAGACAGTAAAATCATGAACAATCCCTCTTTAAAGAGCTTATTTTTTTCACATTTTTCCTTAAATGCTGTCATTTCACTGTAAGTTTCCGTGGTGGAACAATTAGGGCTCGCTGCTTCATACAGAACCCCTGTTGCAGCTAGTTCCAAGAGTAGTCTTTGTCCCCTTACTCGCCCGCTGATTCAATACGTAGTTTAACAATAATTAATCTCTGTGGCTCTGAGATGTACTCCTACAATCTTGTTTCCTTGGGAAAAATGGTACAATTTCCTTCATTGCTAGAGACCACAGTACTCAGAATGTCTTTGTTCACCACTTCAATCTGCCACCCTACTGTCATCAGTGACAATGTAGTCTTTTGCCTACACAACCAATAGGAACTCTCCTACTTCAAACTCTCTTCATCCTCTGACTCATCTCCACCTTATCTTTTGTCCTTTATCTTTGCTATCTACCTGCATGAAACCTTCATTCTTCACCCTCAGTTGCCCTAAGGTCTTTTAAACACTTAGTCAATTGCTTCTTCAAATCCTACATCACTTTTGGAAGCTTTCATTTAACTCTTTCCTCCATATCCTCACAACAAAGGAATAGAACAGACTATCATTCTTTTGTATTATTTTACATGTGTTTCTCATGTGAATAGTTTTAGAGAAAAACACTAAAGTACTAAACAAATTACTAATTTGACTTTTAAAAAAATTCTACTACTTTAAACTGTTTGGAGCACCTAAAAAGTACATTAACAATATAAGTTAAAAATACATTTGAAAATGTTGCAGGAAATCTTCCTGAGTAATTGCTGGGAAGAGTAATGACCATCCCATATATTAATGACAATGGCTATATATTTTCCATGATTACACTTCCTAGCTAATCAGATTCATTATGAAATAAAGAATCAGTCCTTAGACTATTCTGCTAATTGTTTTGGAAAAATTGCAAGATTAAAACACTACACATGAAATTATATTCAGAGAATCTGTGCCATAGGTTAAAGTGAAAAAAGTCCAGAGTTGTATAGTGAATTCCATAACCAAATGGACACCTGAAGCTGTATCTTATCAGTTCCAATTCAAAATTTAAAATACTATTTCACATTGATAGAATGGTAATTGTAAAGTTTGCCTGAAACTGGTGAAAGTCAGGAGGCTTTTTTATTTCAAAATTAGTTGTGAATAGCCACAAAAATATTTCTTTGTGATTTAACCAGGATAACCAATTCTTCTGATGTCAGATTTCGATCCGGACTTTACAGTTACAGAGCAAGTACACTCAGGAATAGTTACAGCATGATATCAAAAATAATTAAAAATGTACTAATTATCTCATTGAATATTTTAACATTTTATTATGTTACCAAACCTTGAGAGAACTTTTTATCAGACTCTGATAAATATTTGATTATACTAGAAGTGAATATGATAAAATTTTGATGAGTATATTTAGAGTTAACAAGTATATCAATATGATAGGGGGGGAAAAGGTAAAAATTCCCCCTGCCAGTCATGTCTGACTCTAGAGACCAGTTCTCAACTCTGATTCACAGTTGAAGAGCCAGCTTTGTCTGAAGACACTTCCATGGTCATGTGCTGGCATGACAATAAGCCATGGTGCATGGAACACTTTTCCTTCCCACCTAAGTGGTACCTATTTGTCTATTTGCATTTACATGCTTTTGAATTGCTGGCTGGAAGGAGCTGGGACAAGTAACAGGAGCTCACTCCATCACATGATACTTAGGTTTCCAACTGCCAACTTTTCAGTTGGCATGCCCAGCATCTTAACCAGTCAACTATCATGCCTCTCTTCTATGGTAGAATCTAGTACTCAACTTGCAAATTCAGGTTCATCTGCCTTCTGGATAAACCTCCGGAGAAAATTCCATTTTAGATATGAAGATACCATGTAAATAATGGAATTAACTAGATAGATATGCTAATTTTGTTTGAGTATTTTAAAAATCATAAAAATCTGCAGAATATCACCCTCTTTTGTTGGAATAGGAAACCTCTGGGTTTCCTAATTCAATATTGCATGAATGTATATTCTATCTATTTGCTATGACAAATAGTTCTAATATATACAGGTAGTCCTCAACTTACTACAACATTGAACCTAGATTTTCTCTTGTTAAGTGAAACTTGGCCCAGTTTACAACTTTTCTTGCTACAGCCATCTGACTAGGTGGCTCAGTGGCTAAGACACTGAGCTTGTTGATCAGAAAGGTCAGCAGTTTGGCGGTTCGAATCCCTAATATAGGTCTCCTGCATGAGCAGGGGATTAGACTAGATGACCTCCAAGGTCCCTTCCAACTCTGTTACTGTTTACTGTTTAGTTGTTAAGTGAACCACTGCAGTTGTTAAATTAGATACACCATTGTTAAGTGAAACTGGCTTCCCTATTGGCTTTGCTTGTCAGAAGATTGCAAAAGGTGGTCATATGACCCCAGGACACTGCAGTGATCATAAATATGAGTCAGTTGCCAAGTATCTGAATTTTGATCACATGATTATGGAAACACTGCAATGGTTGTAAGTAGGAAAAACTATCATAAGTCACTTTTTTCAGTGCTGTTCTAACTTTAAAGGCTCACTAAATAAATTATTCTAAGTCAAGGACTACCTCTAATACATAATAGAAATTATCATTGGGTGTAAAATACTGTTAAAGAAATACTTATGATAGTTGAAGATACCTAAACTTAAGCTTTCTATATCAGTTAGAATCCCTCTGAAATTGCAGGTATCCAGGTCACAGCATCCCATTTTCTTTAATTCATATGATGAACTACATGATGCATATTAAATCTGTTTTACAGTTGCATCTCTCATGGAATTGCAGAGAAATGTTATTGCAACATTCCTTATCTTTACTTTATTCCTCAGTCTGACAAAGGTATTCCCTTTTCCCCTTACCTATGCTTACTTTTGTAATTTCATTTATGAGAATAAGTCATGCCCATTAGTCATGGATAGCCTACGTGGCCTAAAGCAAGATATTATCTCAAAACTATAGTTCTCATTTGGAAAAGAGATATAAAGATAATCTACAAAGCAAGATTGTTCAGAACATCAATGTGCTTAAAACATATTAAATAGTCTTTCCATTATGGCCTAAGGAGTATGTGGAAATAGTCAAGTAAACAAAAAATACTTCTACAAAATGGTTTTAGATTTTATTTTGCCAGCTAATGCTTCATTTCTTTCAAATAGAAAAACTATTCTTTGAAAAGAAAAGGAACCTTCCCAATACATCCTACATGGAAAGACCAATTTTTTTCTCAGTTGCTGAACCAAGGAAAGCAATATCTGTTAGTTTCCTTTAATAATGGAAAGCATAATAAATACTTCTATTTAACTATTTTAGAAGGAATGCATAGATTACTTCTCTGCAGGAGTCTAAATGGTTTGCATTCTTCCATAATGTACATTGTTACCATTCTCTTTAATTTATATGTGAATTTTATTGTCTGCAGAACAAATCTGATCATATCCGGCAGACATAGAGCAAGAATTTGATAGAATTCAGCAAGAGTATCCTCTGTTAAAAGGCAAATTAGTTTTATGTCTCATTCAAATATGCTATCAGTACTTTGTGTTGTAAAATTCCTATTCATGGAAAAGAATCTTAGTTGTGAAATTAGAACTTTTAGAACAAGAAAAAGACCTTCTCAATAGCCCCCACTATTGGAATAATTTATTTAAAAACTATCAACTAATGCACATTTCTGTTAACCTATAAAATGAAATTAGTCCAGTTCCTAGAACACTGCCTATAGATTCATGTTTAATTTGATTATTGAAATAATTTGAAATCTAGTTTGCTTATTAATGTTTAAAAATAACTTAGCATCTTTAATTATTATTTCATGTTATGTTTTATGTGGGAAGTTCTTCTCTGTATACAAAAAATGGTGTGCATGCTTCTGTGTGTGCTATTGTGCTTACTGTCACAGGAGAATGCTAATGTTCTAATAAATAGTTAACCATATATATTGTTTATAATTAATATCTTTATTATTAATAATATATAATAGACAATCTAATAAGTAAATATATGCATCAGTACAGATATAATGCAAATGAACAGAAAAGTATTTATTTTCAAAATAACAATGCAAATTGCTGTTCTAAATATGATTTCTCTATTGCTTATAAATGGCAGTAGCTAAGATTACCAGTCTAGTCATGTCCTTGTTCTTGTTGGTGAGCAGCTTCCATTTGAGATAAGATGTAGGGAAGACAAACTCATCTCAGCAGAGTTTTAGGGCATTACCTATCAATTTTTGATATAAGATCAGGCCATGCTGTGGCAGTTATCCACAAGAGGGTACTCTGTTCTTGCTGTCACTCACTGCATCCATTCCATCTCAAACAAGAATGTATGTTACTATGATTAATTCTACAGAATTACTTTTCTACCTCTCCAGAAATCCAGCAAGTGTACTGATTTTCATCAAGTTAACAGGAGGGGAAAAATTATCTAATTTTCACTTGAGCAGCTGGATCAGGATTTGAAAAATACAATTGCTTTAGATATTTTATGATCTGGGACATAAAGCTTTATATTAAATATAATGAAAAAGATAATCATGAATGTGTCCTACTACATAATTATTGCTTAGAACCCCCCCACCAACCCATAACTAACCTCTCTTCAAAATCGTCTGCCAAGATATACAGTAGCATATGAAAAGACTTGCTCTGGAAATACAGTGTAATAGTCTGTGACAAAAAAATAGAAAATTGCCAGTATTATATTTTTAATTTCCCTCTATAATACAGAACCTCAAACATCATTAAAAACTTCTATCTATGTTAAATATATCTGCTTGTTTTGACATACGTCAGCTTAGGATCATTTGTTCAGCGGCTGTTCAAATTTATGACAGTGCTAAAAAAATGGACTTATGACCTATGCCTGAAGTTATTGCTGTTACAGTGCCCCTGTGGTTATGTAATCAACATTCAGGCCCTTGGAAGCCTGTTCTCACTTAAGACTACAGGGCAGGGGTGAAATCCAGCAGGTTCTGACAGCTTCTGGAGAACCGGTAGCAGAAATTTTGAGCAGTTTGGAGAACTGGG
>JANHFM010002285.1:483171-501938 GCA_032468115.1 Grayia smithii
GGAGGGGGGTAAGAATGAAGATTTTGCAGTATCCTTCCCCTGCCACGCCCACCAAGCCACGCCCACAGAACCAGTAGCAACAAAATTTAGATTTCACCCCTGCTATGGACATTATCATATCCACTCCTAGACAGAAAAGAATCAATTGCCTCAGTCAGCAGTATGGCAACTTCTATCTGTTGGAAAATAGAGCTACTGTATATGCAAAATGTAACCTAGACCTGCTGAAGTAGTTTAGTGATTTAGAGCAATAAATACAATTTCATGACAAGAGAAGCTAATGAGAAAAAGAGTCCCAAATGATTGTGAAATTGTAAAAAAGTGGTACTGGAAACTGAATAACAAAGAGTTACAAGAAAGTGAAAAAGGAAGACAACGAAAGATACTATTAAGATTTATAATTTAAAAAAACAAAGAAAGTAAATACAGGAAGCAAAATTAACCCAAATAGGAGAATCAGGGATAAGCAATCAAGAAAAAGTACATAGAAAAATCCTAAAACTGTAAAGATGGTGTCAAAAGGCTCACAATAAGATGAGGTTAACATTATATGGTTAAAAATATATAGGTAAGTTCAAAATAAAAATAATAAAAAAAGAGTGTCCACTACTCAATGAGGACAGAAAAAATATTAAGAGGTAATAAGGAAAAGACAAAGCTCCTTAAAATCTACTTTGTTCAGCATTCACTAATAGAATATGAGTTCTATCAGGCCATTGTGAAGAGCAGGAATGAAGAGCAGGATTGCAGCTGGTGCTTGGTAAAATAACTGTTGAATAATAGAG
Organism: Grayia smithii; assembly: GCA_032468115.1. Classification (NCBI taxonomy): domain Eukaryota; kingdom Metazoa; phylum Chordata; class Lepidosauria; order Squamata; family Grayiidae; genus Grayia; species Grayia smithii. Next base: position 483,957 of record JANHFM010002285.1, read on the forward strand.
ACCTTGGATGAGTCCAAATCACAGCCAGTTGGATTGAACTTGTTCATTGTTTCAATATCCATTATTCTGAATTACCAAATGACTGGAAGAAAAGTAATATTATCCTGTCTTCTGAAAGGCCCCTTCTTCTTCTGATATCCAGTGGTCTTCTGATATCCAGTGGTGGGATTCAGCCAGTTTGCACCACTTCAGGAGAACAGGTTGTTAACTTTCTGAGCAGTTTGGCAAACTGGTTGTTGGAAGAAATCATTGTTAAATTACTTGAATCCCACCACTGCTGATATCAATATCTGGAAAGGTTCTAGAGCAAATCATATATCAATCTTTAAGTATCTTGATAGCAATACAGCAATTGCTGGAAGTCAGCATAGATTTATCTAGAGTAAATATCATCAAGCTAATCTTATTTTTTTTTAAATTAACAATGTCCTTAGTAGTTTGTGGGAGTGTTGAGGATTCAATATTCTATAATTTCAACAAAGTATTTGACAAAAACTCCATGGTATATTACTTACAAAACTAGTTAAATAAACTGGGTGATGTATTGAAATCCACAACTGGCTTGAAAATGATATTCAAAGTCCTTGTATCCAGAACATACTTAAGTAGTTTAAGGTGTTGTGGGAATACAAAAGGGTTAAAATTAATCCAGAATAGGTCCAATTAGGCTATGGTTAAAGACTATCAGACATGCTCTGTTGACTGACTTTGCATATCTAGTTCTCCAAGAAAAAAAGAGGTAGAAAGAAAGAGTAGCAGGCTTCTCCATTATAGTATTTACTGTCAATTGGTCTTATTTCTCTAGAATTTTGGGAGAAAGCAAAATAATAAAGATGTTCAAAATTCATTCCTTTTAGAATAGAATGGAATGGAGAATGTGACAGAGAAATGAGAAGTGTTCCATATATCTTCTACAGTAGACCAATTTAAAACTCCTTGCTTCCTTAGGGTGATAGTGTGGCAGACTCCAAGAGTAAATAATCCAAAATAGAAATCGATCAGAATATGTCAGATTTGATATTCTGGATCAAACAGCGAGTTTTGTATATGCCTACAAAATTACCTTCATGGGTTAGCCAAATGGACTGAGAATAAGTTTAGGAGACTGATTTCTTTTTGTGAGGGATCACAGTTGGAACAGAATGTTTATTTATATAGACGACCAACTACTAGTCAACAGAAGTAATGCATGTTTTGTCAAGTTCAATATAGTATTCCAGTAATACAATACTATATCATTACAAAATAAATGAAGGGAATATTATTTCAGCCTCTGAGCAGGTTATATGATAATCACTTATGGATTTACAAAGAATAATTAGGTTTTCAGACTTTAGTTCTGGAATCCTCATTTCTAATTTAAGATTTAACACTTTTATCTCAGAGTCAGAGGTGTAAACTAACTTTGAAAACAGAATTTCATTAACACGATTATATTTTAGATTCATTAGGAAAAAATAGTTAATGCAGAAATGTTTTCCAGACATAATTATACAAGTACAAAAATGCCTAAATAAATGGCTTGCTTATTTTCTCATTTCATGTATGGTATGGAAGAAAAGTTTCTTTCCTTAGCTGTCTGAAAGTCAGCTTCAAAAGACCCAATGGATTTAGTATGTCTATAAGTCACATTAATTTCTTTCTGCTCTTTTAATACCTTGAGGTACTTGTTCTACTTTCAAGAAAATTGCCCCTACCCAATCAATAAAAGTATAAACAGAGAATATGAATCTTTCAGAATCGATGGTGCATATAATTACATGAGTGATGGCTGAAAAGTTTGGTCAGGGAAAACAATACAGATAAACTCAAAATCTTTACAAAATAAAAGAAAAACATGCACACTTACCCATGCTTTTTATATTTATGAGGCAATATCAAGGTTAGATATTATATAGATAGATTAAAATGAAGTTTAATCCATTTCTACAAGCACTAAGAAATTTTGATGGGCAAAATATTAATTTGATACAAAATGAGTATATCTGAACCCCCCTGGGTGATTGTTCACATTTTATTATGAGGTTTCAACTACCAATCTTTAAGAGACATTGGTGGCAAGTGATATAGCTTGAAAATAACTCAGTGTGGAAACCGTGGATTTGATATAATTGCAGTCTTTGATAAGATATTTCTCCAGTAAAGTTTCTCAGATGCTTTATCAAAGAGACAGCTCAATGAAATATTGAATTTGTGCAGTGACCATCAGCTTCAGATGTTTCAAAAAGTGCCAATAAGTATCTTTCAAAAAAACCTTGGCATTTCTACTGCCTGATCTTCCAGTATGATGGCTGAAGTGGAATATACAAACTGTTCACATTCTCCCCTACACTTTCTGATTTGATCATTAAGGTAGAAATGCAAAAGGTGAAACATAATACTCTCCTTTTCTAATGCTGCTTGCAATGCCTGAAGCCATGTGTCTGATCTTGGTGTCACCAACACTTAGCTGCCTTCTGATATAATTTAATTCATTTCCTCTCCTCCTTATCAACCTATTTATGCTGCTCAGAAGATATTCACAATATCATGATAGTTTTATGTATAACAATGTTTCAATGTTTCTAGTACAAATTTATGCATCCAGATATTCATTTACTGTATGCAAGATATTTTGGATAAGCAAATCTACCAATAATCTGGACAGCAATCTAGGATATCACTAAGATGCTTTTTAAAGTTATTCTAAATTCTAGAAATATGCAATGTTTTGAAAAAAATGTTTGCTATAAATATTGGTACACATATAACTCCTATCAGTAACTCTTAAATCAAATGCACGTTTTCTAAGGATTGTATACTAGAGGGCACTTTTGCAAGTCACAGATTCTTTAGGGAATTGCCAGCAGGTGCTATCTGATTGCCCACTCATTCCAAGGCACCTTTCTGCCTTTGAATCCAAAGAATTGCATAACTATTAAAGTTTGTGTGTTTCAATATATTATTTCATGTTCTATTAATGTTTTTGCATTTTTTAACATTCAGGAAATCTACTTTCATTGTTCACTTAGTTATTCATCTCAACTTTCTTTAATATGCTGAAATGAATGAACCACAAATAATTTTGTACTCAGTTTTCCCCAATGTATCTATTTTAAAACACCATGGCCTTAATATATTCTTCTTTGTGAAAACATTGAGCTAAATATAACAGATGCTAGCAGATTCTGTTCACTGCTGCTTGTCAGTGCTATGAAGAATTGCTTTTATTAAATTGTCCCATTCTGCTCTGTTGAAATCACTTGCAAATGTCTTTTACATCAGAATACAAACAAATGCTCAATCCGTACAACAATGTTTACTTTCATCATCCAAAAAAGTAAATATCACAATTGGAAAATGAAAGGAAAAGCAGAATTCAATTATATAATCCATAGCAATTGCATGGAGAGGATAATTACTATCTTAGGATCTTGTCAAGATAGCATAATCCAGAAACAATATTATTTTTCTACCTCACCAAAAGATCTTTATATTAGGTCTATATAAATAAAGATCTGCCATTTTAAGAGCTATTGTTTTTCTCATTTTGATCTTTGTGGTCATGGTGAACAAAAAGACTATGAAATACTTTTGGCCACTTGCCCATTGTTTTTCAGTCCTATTCAACAAACATATGGCTCTTCTGTTGGTGCTAATCCACCAACAAATCAATCAGTTTTGTTAATCTCAATTATCTGCCAGGAAAGAGTTAAAATATTGCCTGCTGGTTCTTCTACCTCTTGTGTTTGGATCTGATTGTTCTGCCCAGGCTTATTGCCTTCTAACAGTGGTACACCTTCAAGGTTCAATCTCACTGTGACATTTTCCTTAAACTCTTTCCCAATACTAGAGTGGGACAGGTTTCCATTTCAGCATTCTTGCCATCTTTGCTCATGGTCTCCATTGCAGTTCAGTTACTTTCATTACCATCCATCTTCTCTGTTTTTGTCCATCCTTCAGTTTCTGTTAATGGTGCCAAACGGTAGGAAAAGGAAGTGGTGTGCTCAAAAGTGGGGCCACATTAAAGATCTCAAGGAAGGGGATGGCAAGCCATTTCCTCCTTCCATACATCTTGCTACCTTTTTTAAGGTTGAAGAACCCTTTTTATCTTAACTTATGCTCTTCCTCATTTTTTAAACACTTTTGTTTCTTAAAAACAAAATGTCTTTGCAATATTGGGATTTTTTTTTTTAAAAAAAATCTATTGTTACATTTTATTTTCCTCCTTAGTGGATTACCGTAAACCTATAAAGCTGGATAGATAAATGACAGTATATAATAAGCTTATTACTATCTTTCATTTACTGTAACTAAACAAGATGGTGGCAGCCTATTATAACAATAAATTCTATAGGTATACTGTTTCTGTAGTCCATTTTAAGGTGTAAACATCCTTCTCAATAGTTTTATATTGCTTATCTATACGTATTAGTTTCCTGGAAAGACAAATTACTGGGTAAACCCCTCAATCATGCATAAAATAAGGATGTATATGAGAATTAGTCATCCTATTTTCCCACAATGAATGAAAACCAACATAGTAGAAAATATATTGGTTATAAAAACCAAGGGTGAATAGAAAGGGCAAGTGACAATTATATAGACAGGAAGAAAAACAAAACACAAGAAGATTTTAACACCGTTTTATATATTGTACATGGCTAGTTCTTGAATCATGGTAGTTGCTGAAATTATTTTCTTATGGTTCCTATTTTTTGCAGTATTAGTTTTTCTGTATTTTTTGTGACCTTACCTAAATGGTTTATTCCTGCTTATTTTCTGAAGGCTGACAATGGCATCTAATCCTAAATCAGAGGCAGGTATTTGAAGAACAAAGAGCCATTGAAAATTACCTGACTTCAAACCTGGACATCTTTTTTAAAATCATGAAATGCCATCAGACAGTATGGAGTCCACTGAACATGTTTAGGTTTCTTTTTTTCTTAAGAAAAATCAAATCCATAAGGATTTAAGATAAAATAAGCTGTGATGGAACAGTGAACAATATAATGACTCCAATATACTACCAGTTCTAGGAATGACTTTGCTTTTGTCAGATACAACCTAATTTTACCTGTTTTAATTTTATCTGGTTTCCCCTAGGTATTTTATTGTTTAAACCTAATGTAATGCTTGGTTAGATTTATAGTGATCCATTTTACAGTTTGGTTAGGATTTTTCCTGAGTGTCTTAAATGACCTTCCCTGTTATGCTACATATGATCATGTCATTTGAAGAGGCCTCATACCATTTCCTTCGACCTCACAATATTGTACCATTAACTTTGGTAAGAACTCCATGTAAACCAAAGGGCATTTTGCAAGAGAACTTGGAGAATGACAAAGATGGTATTTTCTCTGGGTATATTTAACATAAATAATGTTGGCAAAGTCCAGTGTAGATATTGTAGGTATTGCATTTTATTCTTAACCTTCTCAATTCTTGATGTAAGCTAACTATCAGACTGGACAATTTAGTAGCATGCAGAATTTGATTTTGCTGCTGTATTTTGGTATAAAGCTATGGACATCATTTACTGATGAATATTTGCATGTTTGTTTGTTTGTTTATATTTGGATGTCACCCAACTCTAATCAACTCTGGGGAGCCCACAGCAACAAAATTATTTGGCAAACAGCAAAATACAAAAAAATAAAATAAAAATTAAGCAAGTACAAAAATGATCAGAAAATGGCAATCCAATAACAAGGCAAACATAAAACATCACAATTTCATGTATCTTCCCCAAGGTCTGGATAAACAGGTCTTTAAGGATTTTCACAATGTCAGGATGGGAGCCATACAAATCTCATGACAGCTGTTTGTAATCTTTTTGGCACATGACAATGATCTATACTAATTGATTTTGCAATTCTAGTATCAGCTTTGTGTTTTACTAATGGTGTAAACTGTCATCATTATAGTAAATTGTCTAAAGTGCTTCTAAAAATATTTTAGGTTCTCCTAACAAAGAATAGATCTTTGTTAAATTGTACCTATCGACATTTTGAATTCTTGGTTTTCATGTCCTTGATTTACTAGTTCTTGATTGGCTTTGCTGAGGACCATTTGGATGGAATTAAGGCTTCTGGAATTTCCTCAATAGGTTGGCAGAGAAGACATTTTTTTCGTCTCTTTCCAGATCGACTTGACAGTTTAGTTGATCAGCTTCTTAAGGATGTAATAAGAGCCTTGCCATTTGTCTTGTAATCTGCACTTAAGCTAGGTAGGAAAAAGAGTACCCTAGAAGCTTTTTCTTGAGTGTTCCTTTCATACCAGCTTTCTGGGTTTAGAAAGCTAGGATTAAACATTCTTGGGCAATCTCAGTTAGGCTAACTTTTCTCTCAGGATGAAAACATACTTTGTAAGGGCTTTAACATAGTTGCTTCCACCTTCTTTAAACATGTTTTGGATCCTTGTGGCTATCTTCAACAGAATAACTTAAAAGCTAAGCCCAATAGACACCAGGCATACTTCTTTGTAGACAAACAGAACTGCGTGTCTCGGTATCTTGAGTCTTGTCTAGCATATTTTTCAACATGTTGAAAAGGTTTGATCCATTTCTCTTGTTAGACCATCTTTCTAGCAATGGTGTAAGCTAGTTTACTCTTCCTTTATTCTCAAACTTTCTTGTAGGTGTTTCAGTAATTCAATTGGAAACTGCTCCCTGAGTAGGAGAATTTAATGAGAAATCCTCACTTGACTAATGATTTGATTACCATAGATTATCTATTATTCCCTTTGTCATGCTGGTCTTCAAATGGTGGCCTCCTCATACTGGATGACATAGCTGCAGACCACCAAAATATATTGGTCCCTTTATTAGTTTTGGGAAGAGGTTTGCTGGTATTCCTGGCCATATACCTTTGGCAATCCCTGGTTAATAAAACCAGTTTAATGTTCAGCATGAAGTCCATTGTTTCCCTGAATGTCCTGCCAACAGATGTTCATACACTAATTTTAGAATACATCTAAAGTACCAGCAAATATTCTATTCTCTTTTGAAAACAAAATGAATTGGAATACAGAATTCCATTGAAACATTCATAAATTGGCTTTGCACAGGTAGTGCTCAACTAATGACCACAACTGAGCCCAAAATTTATATTACTAAGTGATAGTTGTTAAGTGAGTTTTTCCATTTTATGATATTTCTTACCACAGTTGTTAAGTGAATCACTGGGGCTGTAAAGTTAGTAATACAGTTGTTAAGTGAATCTGACTTCCCCATTGATTTCGCTTGTCAGAAGATCACAATGCAGGACATGCAACCATTATAAATATGAGTCAGTTGTAAAGTGTCTGATCATGTAAATTTTGGAATGCTGCAATGGTTGCAAGTGTGAAAAACAATTATAAATCACTTTTTTAGTGCCGTTGTAACTTTGAACTGTCACTAAATGAACTGTTGTAAGTTGAAGACTATCTGTATTCAAATTCCTTATGTCCTGCTTTATTGCTCTTTAACCCCTTATCAGAGGGAGCCAATTATTTATACTGCCTTGATATCAATCTCTCATTTGAGGGTCATCTCTCTTAATACTTTTCTTCTGACCCTATCAGCTTTTCTAAAAGGATTTATGGAGATGGATGACAGGGCTAAAAGGTGGAAAGCAACATACTAAGGGCCATTTTAAAAAACTCCAGGGAAGGAGGTCGAGTGTACTATATTTCATTCTTGCAAAGCCACCAAGATCTGAATTCAATTAAGGATATTTGATTTTGTATAATTTTATTTATACTAGCAGAATATATCATGGTTCATGGTGTTTCTTTGGTTATCGAGTAATTATTCTTTGGCTGTTGAGTAAGAACAATCTTTAGTTTGAAGACATTCCATCTTTCATTTTCCTTTGATATTGGCATAGGTCTATGTTTTCTTAGATATATCTACTGAATCTATATTCAGTACAGATTTTTTCACAATATTACTGTTTTCTAAATTATATTTGAAGAATACATTAGACCATAGGTTAATGAGATGTAAAAAGTGTAGGAAGAAATTGCCCTTGAAACTTCGCGATGTATGTTGTTGTGGCCAATTTCAAAGCCAGTTAGAGGACTATAAACAAAATTCAAATTAGGAAAAGAAGACACTGACAATGATTTTCCTTTGAATATTAACATTTCAAAGTGTCACATTGAAAGTTAGTTTTATCAGCAGGAGCCTTCATATTTAGATTTCAAATGCTGAAGAAGATGACTTATTCAGGACTTTGACAGTACCTTGTTCACAGAAAGATGTGTTTCTTGGGAAAGAAAAAAGGAAAGGAAAAAAATTGCTTTTCAGGTAAAGTGAATATGTCTATATTTTTGTGTCCTTGGGCTGCTCAGAAGACTAATAAAATCATTTAGAAAAAATGAATAATATTTATACATGTTTCTGTAATTCTATTATTTCCCTCCTCATTGCTTTTCTAGGATGGCCCTTAAAAACAAAGAAGCATTCAAGAACAAAAACCACATAGATAGAGAATACTGCAGTACTGCTCTATTTTGTATAGATATTTTATTCAGATATTTATTCCCAAGATTTGTTTCTATTTCTAGAACAAGCTGTGCCATTCAATAACATTTGTTAGAAAAGGTGCTATCCTGATTTTTTGCCACAGTAAACTACAGGTAGTTCTTGACTTATGACCACAATTGAGACTGGATTTTTTGTTGCTAAGTGATGTGGTTGTTACACAAATAATGTGACTGAACCCGATTTTACAACCATTTTTACCATAGTCTTTAAGTGAATCATGCAATTGATTAATGAATCACATGGTCATTAAGCGAATCCAGCTTTCCCCTTTGAATTTGTTTGTCAGAGGTTGGCTGCAAATTGTGGTCATGTGACTCCAGCAACTGTGGATTTGCAACTGTGCAAATACAAGCCAGTTGCCAAACATCCAAATTGTGATCACCTGACCATGTGGGTGCTACAACATTGTAACTTTGAGGAAAGGTCAAAGTCACATGTCACTTTTTTCAACCCCATTATTTCTCTTAACTGTTGTTAAGCAAATGCTTGTAAGTTGAAGACTACCTGTAACACAGCTCTTGTCCTATAAATGTCTTAGAAGAGTGGCTGTAGAGGACAGGGGAAAAGAACATTTCCAGATGCCGTCATGTGATTTTGCAAAAAAATCCAATATATTTTAAAGTGGTAGAAATGTTGTTCTCAAGATACTAAAACAGGGCTGTCAAACTTGCAGCCCACAGCTCAGATGCGTCACGCTTTGGCCACGCCCACGCCTGGTTTAGCGAAGCGGAAAAAACTTCTGATACATCACATGATGCCACCTTGACACCATGAGTTTGACATCTCTGTACTAATTAACCAGTCATTGGTTGTATTGGACCCAAGTACTGTTTTCACTATATCCTTCTTAACTATAAAAGCAATGTCATTTCTTCTTTTTCTTCATGCCCTGAGTAACCAATTATCAAACCTTCCAGGTAAATCAAACAGGATGAGTTAATTCTACTTTATTGTAAGGCTACATTAACAAAATCTTGATCTTCTGACTGCAAGTGTCAAATCCCAATCCATCTCAATTCACTGATGCCTAAAATGTCAAGTTTGTAGTTGTTTCATTTCATCCTTCACTGTGTCAATGTACATGCTTTTTGTGTTCATGAGTTCATGTTGCTTTTTGTGTTCATGTTCACTGTAATTCTCTATCCCAGAGTGGTGAAAATATAAAATTTATAATAATAGGCACTTAAGGTATCTTTTAAACCAGTCATATTTACAGGTTAGTTTATCTTTCTTAATGGTAAAGGTAGTTTTTATTTCATCTTGAAGACTATTGGCCCAGGTATAATATTAAAAAACAGAATATGTTTCTATTCTATTCTAAAAAAGTCATACCATACCGTGTGTGTGTGTGTGTGTGTGTGTGTGTCCTTCAAATAAAATGTTTTGTATGATTTTAATCTATCACATCAAGAGGACAAGAAATGAGGCTTTAATGCACTGATAAATTACAAAATATGAAAACCTAAGTTATCATGGGATTGAAATCCCTGTCAATACATTTTATTTCAGCACAGATGCTAATTGCAGAAGAAAATGCAAAAGATTCAAAGGAGTTGTATATGTGTGGGTGTGTGCATTATCATATTGTTATTCAGACAAATAGCACGCCTGATTGCAGAATGTGGGGAATTAATATTTGCAAATCATTATTGTACAAAGAAGTGCCAATAATGAAAAGTAATATTATTTGCAAACATTGTTTGGGAACACCAGCTCTAATAAATACAATAGCAGATGGGTCTAGATTGAATATAAGTCACGAAGAGACTCCAGAGGCTCTGCTTGTTTATGAGCAGCTGCTGAACCTTAAGAGGAAATTTTACCCTGGGTGTCTTCTATTGTTCTAAATGCTGGATTTAAAACAAAAAACAAAAAAACCAAATGGGGGCAGGAGACATTATACTTTGTGTGTGTAGGGAGGTATTGTTTAATATCTCTGATCATCTTACTGGATTTTCTCTTTCATTTTACTTGTCCCTTTTCGGTGATAAAGCTGGCATTAGATATCTGAGAGTTGAAATGCAGGACTCTACAATTTAGAGGAGAGATATAATTAGCCATGAAATGGCAGGAAATAAGGCCAGTATTAATTCTTGGCCTGAATCATATTGTTTGCTACAGCATTTTTTTAATCATTGTTTTTTAAAATATACTTTCAAATGGTGATTTTTTAAAATTCTATTTATTCTAACATATATAATTTTTTAGAACAGTAAAATTTTACTTATTCCCAAGAAATGCATTGCATTCGTATGTCCATTGAGTTCCAAATTTAAAATTAGGCAGCTACATCATTTTATATTATGTTATTTGATCTGCATTTGTAAATTTCTGTAGATTTTCCTTCAGTTACAATCTTCAAATTAGAGCCAGTTTGGTGTAGTGGTTAAGGCATCAGGATAGAAACAAGGAGACCATGATTCCGCCTTAAGCACAAAGCCAGCTGAGTGACCTGGGAAAGAAAGCCAGTCACTTTCTTTCAGTCCTAGGAAAGAGGCAATGGCAGGCTACTTCTGAAAAACCTTGCCAAGAAAACAACAGGGACATGCCCAGACATTCTCTGAGAACTGAGCATGATTAAACAGAAAAAAAGTGAAACAATCTTCAAATCCCTAAAGTGTTCAGAAAATTCATAATTCTACTTGCTGAGACACCACCAGCTTTTATTATGCAACCATCTGATAAATAAAATTCTGCAGGATGAAATCTTATTTTAGTTAATAAATTATTAATTACTACTGATTCAGCGAAGAACTGAAAAGTTAATGGCAACATCATTTATACGAGACTTAATCCAAATGAAAAGTGCAAAATAGAGATTCTTGTGAAATGGTTTCCAGGGATAATTAGAAAAAGAAAAAAATATTGTTGACTATTTTATTTTTTTTAAGAAAAAATACATTAAAAAGAAGTACTCTTATGATGAAAGTAAGAGTTAGAAACTACCATGGAAAATATATATTGTTGGTGAAGAAATTCTTAATAACTGAAAATAAAAGAGGTTATTCCAGACACTGGAATGAATGAACCTTGCATTTCCAAGCTTTTATGTACTGCAAATCAGGAAATTACTAATTTTACCATAATAGGCAGAAGGACAAGTTAGTGAATGGGAAGAGAAGCATTAATACTCAAAGCTTGAATGGTGGTATTTTTACCCAACCTGACATATTTGATTAATGGAAATCAAACAAATATTAACTTAAGTCTATGAGTTAATGGGTGGGCTATTCAATTAATGAGTCCAATTTATATGTTGTTACAAAAATACTAATAAAATGTTAAAGGTAGTTAAAATCTAAAAATATATATCTTTAGAATACAAACCATCGAAAAAAAAACATTGTAGTAAAAGCATCTTATGGTAACTTCTTTCTATTATTGTATTATTGTCTTACATTGAAAGATGCAATAGAAAATTAAGACCTAAGATTAGTCACTTGTTCAGCAAAGCAGAAAACTGTTTCTTCCTTCTCTCAACTGAAAATAATTATATTAATAAGAGGGGATATCAATTTCCATTCCAATACTTGTGATCCCTTCTTACTGATATACTGATTTAGCATTAAACACTTTATTTTATTTTGCTTCAGATATACATATAACTTACATGGAATTCGCTAGGAGCTTTAATGGAGTTTAATGTTTCTGATATCTGACAACTTATCAAAGATTCTATGCACAAAAAATGGAGATTAAAATGGGTGAAATATTCATCTGTTTGTTTTTTTGTGAGATGCAATATTCATAATGCAAAATTCTGTGGCAAGCATGTATGTTTATTTTCATTTTTTCCATGGAAGCCTTATTTGGAAAGGTTTTTAATATGTATTAGTGCCTTAGAGAATTGAGTCATGGAACAACTCAACTAAAACTTTCTCACATTGATAAAAGAGTTGAATTTCCTTATCTCTTATATTCAGGCTGATACTGCTTAGGCCGAGTAATAACAAAGTTGATTTGCCCTTTTTGTTGTACTTTGACTTCATGGTTTTGAAAGAGGGAAAGAAAGAAAGAGAGAAAGAAAGAAAGAAAGAAAGAGAGAGAGAGAGAAAGAAAGAAAGAAAGAAAGAAAGAAAGAAAAAGAGAAAGAAAGAAGTTTGTTAAGAATGATTACATAAATAACAATAAGAGTAATTTATTAAATTTATATGCTCCTGATTCCCAGCCATTCTGGGTGGGAATTCTATAACAATTTATTATACTTGTTTGTTAATAATGTATTTTTATAATTTCTATATTGCTAATTCTATAAAATAATATTTCTTTCTTTCTTTCTTTCTTTCTTTCTTTCTTTCTTTCTTTCTTTCTTTCTTTCTTTCTTCCTTTCTTTCTTCTTCCTTCCTTCCTTCCTTCCTTCCTTCTTTTCTTCCTTTTTTTTCTTTCTTTCTTTCCCTTATATGGCACCCCATTTCTAAAGATTACAAACAATTCATAAGAAATAACATAAACTTATTAGAGCCTAACAAAACAATTATATAAACTTAAAAAACAGCAAGGTCCTGTACGGATATTTGACATCTCAGCCAGATCTCACACAATAGTCAAATACAACTTAAAGAAAATTGTCTGAAGGATACCCAGCCCCTGAGCCATGTAGGACTTGGAAAGTAATCACACACAGAAGAAAATATTGTTCTGCAGTATAAATATTTCTGTTTTTATAAATTTTCATTGGTCACATTAGTACCCTATCCTTATATCCAGTAACATCCCTTAAGATTAGATATTCAGTGACACATATACATCTCCTCATTACCCCTCAACCAGTCTTATGGTGATCTGTCTTATGCACAGTCAAGACAATTTTTAATCCTTGTTTAAATTTGTTTTTACTTTCAAGTTTCCCAATCCTTCCTTATGCATTGCAAGCAAAAAAATGTTTTGCGTACTGTGATTTCAAGATCCTTTCAATCTAAAATTTTGAAAAGCCATATAAATATTCACTCTCTGGAAGAAACACCCAGAAATGGCATCTAAGAAAGACAAATTCATTGTAATTTGATAAAGGTTATTTCTTTTAAATATTTTTAAAGTTTTGAATCAAAATATATTTGCACATTGTTAGCATTGTCCTTTAAATACATAAAGAAATTATCCACATCATAATGGGTTGTGATTTAAGGTTTTGTTCTTTTTTTACTATATGAGAAGGGTATTAAAAGAAACAAACAGAACCTTATCACCACTCTGTAAATAGATTATGTCTGGCATGTGCTTTCTGTATTCAAATAGCCAGGAAACCACTGTGGGGACCATATTGCAATCAAGCTTGTCTTCTTGACTAGTGTCATATTGGTCTACATATTGCTAAAAACCAAGGCAAACTTTTTAAAAAAATGTTTTTATAAATTATGAATGTTACAGCATCATAATGACAATAAAATCATGCAAAAATAAAACACATTCTGTTTGTGCTATTGATCCATTTCAGGAAGAAGGAGGGACCTTCTACTTAGCATTAGACCAACTTGTTCATTTTGTATATAAAATGTACAAAGGTACTAAAAGGAAAATAATGGCTTCCCTGATTATGTTATTTTTAAATAAATATATGTTTTCATTGAAGTGTCATGTTCCTATGGGAAAATTGTAGCATATTTATTTATTTATATACCACCCAATTCCTAAAACACTACATGCTTTACAATTATTCATTTATCTATTTAAAAAATGTGGACATTAACTCAACAAAGGACGGCAGCCCAAGGTTGTATAGTCATAAAAGCAATACCATAAAAGCAATACCACAAAAGCAATTACCAATGCCTGCTAAACCGTTAAGTGTTCCTCCCTTGCCTTGTGCATATGGGCTAGTAAGATCCCTGCAGGTATTTGGGAGCCATACCATTTAGAAATTCATAGGTCAAAACTTATAACATATAATCCAATGTCTGTCAGATGCAATAAACCAGGAACCAGGCTAGAATTCAAAAATATAAGTTTATTTCATGGTTACCTGTACACAAGAAATTGATCTATTAATGGTCAAGGCAAACTGGTGCCAGATAAGAGTCAATGGACTTCAAGGGCTGCTGGACTTAGATCTCTTATGGCGGCATAGAGACTCCAAACTGATGATGTGTTTGACCCTCAGCCTGCTCACATTCTACAGTATGGGAACTAAGAATTGGCATTATATTGCAATCTCCTAATCACTGTATTTTGTAACAATTGTAATTTTTAGGTCACATTAGAGATAGTTGTATACAGAGTACGTTATTATAATCTAAGTGAGTGGGGATGAAAGCAAGTCACTGCAGCCAGGGCTACACTATCTAAATAAGTCTGCAATTGGTGTAGCAGCCTACATTGGACATTTCCCCATTCCCCAGCAGATTTTGCCTGCTGTTCCAGTTGGTGTTGTGAGTCCAGGAGGGTTGTAGATCATTTTATTCAAGATGCACATTTTGAAAGATGCCTTGTAGAACTGCTTCAGATGGAACTGAGCTATTTGAGCTAGTTCAGAATATGTTCATTTTATAAAAAAAGGAAGAAGACCAAATATGCTAATTGTAATTTATGCATCTGTTTCCATTATTTTGTCTATCCTAAATGACTGGTTTTTCTTCTCTGTAAGTGCAATATTTCTCCTTC
Organism: Grayia smithii; assembly: GCA_032468115.1. Classification (NCBI taxonomy): domain Eukaryota; kingdom Metazoa; phylum Chordata; class Lepidosauria; order Squamata; family Grayiidae; genus Grayia; species Grayia smithii. The sequence goes on from JANHFM010002285.1 coordinate 499,066, forward strand.
TTCTTCTCCCAGAATCAAGCTATTGTTCAATGTGAGATATCACAATATGTCTTTGTCACAATATATCTCTGAGAACAAAAAAAATTAACATTATTGAAGAAATCATATCATTTTGACATTCATCATTTTTGTTGAGTATGTTGAATGAGAGACACTAAAGGGGTAGGAGTGGGGGAAGAAAGCCCTGAAGTCAAAGGGAACTGTTAAACATTTTCCTTGTCATCAAAGTAAGCAGATTGTAACCCAGCAACACTTTTGATTTCATGCCTGAGTTATGGATTCTCTCTTTAACAAATCAACTATAAACAACCCACACAGTTGGTTCTAGTAATTTTCAAAATATGATATACATACATTTAACTTTATAATCTTGTGATCAGTGCCACCATGGGGAAAAATAATAAATCAAGTTCTATTGTGCTGCTTTATATGCTGCTGGAATGCGTAGCTGCTGTGCAGATATTTGATTGATTTGTCACACATGGATAGGGATACATGGATGGGGCTTATCAGTGTCACTTTTGGTTTTATAAGCCTACAAGGCAGCCACAAGCCTCACACCATGCTGTGATATGTTTCTTCCTGACACACCTATTTATCTTTATTTATTGAGTATCCTCAGGTTGCTTCTGGGAAGAATCTCTTGCTTCCCTCTCAGTGTAAGAAGAAAGCAAATTGAGTAAAGTTGATTAAAACACACACACACACACACACACACACACACACACACACACACACACACTATAGCCTGATATCTTAATTAATATCGTTTTGTAAGCCTCACTGAATTTAGTGGCATTTACTTCTGTATATAAATATTTATAGAATTGGACTTTGTAAAGTGTCTATTTCAAATCTTTATCATAATTGAAATTGTCATATGGTAAACTTTATCGATTGGGATGAGCAATACTTTGATGGAGTCACACTTAACATCAGTGGACAGTACTAAGTACAGAACTAATGCAAAGTGGGTGCAGCTGTAGGTGGATATGACTATGGTAGTAATAGTGGTGAAGGTGATGCGTGGTTGAGGTAAAGAAGGACATGAGAGATTTATTGTTTTTGAAAGGGTTAATGCTGTTTTGGCCTAAGCAGCATATAGCCAATCTAGGCTGATCTTGGAAACTAAGTAGATTTGGCCCCATTTAGTACTTGAATGGAACTCCAGAACTGAACATTGGAATGGGAAATTGGAGGAGAAAATCTATAAAAAAGCAATTACTTCCATAACCTTGGGAAGAAAATGGCTTGGTCGAAAATGGCCAGGCATCAAACAGAATTTAGTATTTCTTTACCTTTTAAAGAAAGGATTTACATTACAATTGTTCTGAAACCCCTGTTTCAAAACAGTATGAAAATGTACTTCCCATTTTCAATAGTAATGTCAGAATGGTTTTGGGTGCCACAGAAAAGGGAAGCAACACAGGGGTGGGTTCTACTCACCTTCACTACTGGTTCTCTTCATGCGTGCGCGCATACACGTGCGTGCGCAAAGCGCACGCGTGCACGTAAACCGTGCTACCACGCATGCGCAGACACTTTTTTTCACAAAAAAAATCACCAAAAAAGCACTCTGTGCATGCACAGAACGCTAATTTTGGCGTTTTCAAAAAAAAAAGGTAAGTTTGGCCGCGCGGGTGGGCCCGGGTCCGGGACGCTGCGAACCGGTTCGGTGACGTCACGGCGTCACTGCTACCTATTCGTGTGAACCGGACCGAACCGGGAGCAACCCACCACTGGGCCACACCCACCCTGGCTATGTCTCCCCACCCTGAGGTTAACACAACCCTGATGTGGCCCTCAATAAAATCGAGTTTGACACCTGTGTCCTAGAGTCAATAGCCATACAAATCACATGCTACACATTGTACATTCTTTTTCATCTTTTTCATTTTTTTGTTAAAAAAACTCAGATCCAGATGAGGAGGAGAAGCAGGCTTTTAGGACAAGGAAAGTCATCCTGCCATGTCCCAGACCAATCATACTGCCTTAAGAACAAGATTCTTCTGTCACGGGGGGAGGGGGTTGGAAGGAAGGATGGGGTATAAATTTAACAAACCATTTCAAGTTTTTAGATGATACTATAATTTTTTTTTTTATCATGGGTTATATCATTTAACTTTGAACTCCCTTAGCTTGGGGGTAAGCTAAGAATTTTAATTGGACACTGTAAGGATTTTTTTTTTATCATTGTCATAACAAAATTAAGCGCTTGGATGTCATTTTAAGGAGCAGATTGTTCTTGCAAAATACAGATTACTGTGTCATTCAACAACATAAGCCACTTTTCATGAATTTCATCTTGCATCTCACCAGCTTCTTGTTTTGGCTACTGAACTAAGAAAAGGTTCTCTTTAAATGCAGACACCCCCCTATTTTCAGAAAGAGAAACAGGCAGTGGTGTTTTGCCCACTACTTCTTTTCTGAGCTTCTGTTTGCATCCTTTAGTGTACCCTCTTCCTTCTCGAGATGTGGTTGATGCAAGCAATGTTATCTCCCTTTGAATCCTACAGGGAATAGTGAAGACATTTTAAACAATCTAGAAAAGATATGATCTAGAAAAGTCAGATACAAAAGCAGATACAAAAGCAACTGAAATAAATAATTCCTGTTTATGTTATGTTCATATTGATTTCCTCTCCTGATAATACCATGCTAACGTGTTGCCTTATTTTTTCAAAGGATTTTGATGCAGGTACCATATATTCCAGCGTATAAGATGACTGGGCATATAAAACGACCCCCAACTTTTCCAGTTAAAATAAAGAGTTTGCCAGCCATGCATCTTGCAAAGTCAGTACCCGGCATATAAGACGACCCCCCACTTATCTGAAGATTTTAATGGGTTAAAAAGTCGTCTTATACGCCAG
>JANHFM010002285.1:503298-521992 GCA_032468115.1 Grayia smithii
GGATCGCCGAACCAATCGGCACAATCGCTACCGGATCGCGCGATCCGGTGCGATCCGGTAGCATTTCACCCCTGGTGTGATCCCATTCTTCTTATTTAGGTTCATACTTTAGCTAGTCAATAGGCTGCTGTGACTATTATAGACTTTATATTTGCTTTTCTCCACTGTATTTTGCAACCATAACATATACCTTTATTCAACTTACAGCAGGCAACATTTACACCCAAATTGTGGAATAAGAAATAGGTCCTATATTTCTAAGTCTAATTTATTTGCTATAAAAGTACTTTCAGATGAATTCTGTGTTACCAAATTCATGTATTTTCTATTCTTATTAGCTGGAAGTTAATAGTCAGCTTGGAATTGTTCACCAAGTCCCTTACAACTCCATTTCATATTGCTGTATTTTTCCAGAAAATGTACAGGTATATGTTGTAACAGTTTGTGCTTCAGGCTAGCTTTCATATTGCTGAAATTTGCTACACCATATAAACCTTTATTCCTATTCCTATACAAGGAATCGTGTAACTGAAAATGTTCCTGTTGTGATGGAGAAAATGAAGAATTATAAAGACTAACGCCACAATTTAACGCTTCACAGAAAGAGTGTATACCATTCCTTCTCTGTGGACAAGCGCACTAATTAATATTTATTGCACCTGTCATACCTGTAGCCGTGGTCAATCCATTGCTACTGCAGCTCAACGGAAGGCTGGGCACCGTCTCTCTCCTTGGCAGGCATGTTTAGGTCATCAACAAAGGCAAAAGCTCTTTTCCCTAGCGGAGTGCTATCAAGCCCTCTTCTTTCTCCTGCAAAATTAAACCATTAATTTTATTCACGCTAATTTTCACCCAGGCCTGGAACATCAGGGAAAAAACAGAATGGAGAGAAAGATATATAAAAGGGAAACCTCTCTTTATAGAGAAACTGCCAGGCGTTACTGCTACAATGGCTCTTCTGGAATCCATGACCTTTGATTTTTATCGGCTGTGCCTTAAAGGTCAAGGAAGCATAGGGAGAACATAGTTATAAATCCACATGGAGTTTAATCAAAGATGGCAAGCTATCCTGAAGTAAACAAGCTAATAAAACTATTCTAGTTTAAAATGCTTGTTAACAAAGTGTCAACAAAAGCATGCTGTCATTATGTGGATAGGAATTGAATTCATTAAGCAAGAAAAATAAAAATAAAGTGGCTTAGTTTAACTCAAGCTACAGGAGTATTTTCGTACCCTGATTTAAACCCTTTGCTTTAAACTAATCTATAATATTCTCCTCATGTTCTTTTTCTGTTTCCTCCAATTTGGTTTTTGTTTATCCTATTTATCAGTAACAACAGTTATAACAAGAATAACATCTACCATACAAGTCTTACAGAAAGCTGTATCTCTGACTTCTAAATTTACAATATGTGGAAGTAAAACCTTTAAATAAAAAGTTTCATGAGAGCAGAGAGCAGATTTTTCTCCATTGTTTATTCAAAGTACTGAGGGAGAAATGCCATCCTAGTTTTGCCAACTATATGTGTAGAATTTATCTGTCTCTCTGTCCCTCCATCCTTCCATCCAGGTCTTTATCAAAAAAATAAAGCATAAATCATAACCTATAATAAAAGCCCAATGTTTTCATAATTCAGTCATGACATCACAAACAATGGTCAGAATTTACATTGCAATGTTATGACACAGATTTCATTACTTGAATCCCCTTGTCCCTCCTGATGATGTCTATGAGTCTATCTCTAACAGCAGATGGAAGACATAGTTTGAGTTTCAGAGCTAACCGGATCAGTATTTAAATGAAGATATTAAAAATATTTTTAAAAAGCTATAGATTATTATAACAGAAATAAGACAAAGTTTTAAAAAAATCACATAAGAAACCTTACCAGTCCTCACAAAATTTGCATTTAGAAATCCTGTAATTTAGGTGATCTGTTAAAAGCAACTCAGGAAGTGTTGGTACTATACAGTAAACTGTTGCAAAAGTGAAATGCTATTATAATGTAGTAAGTTGAATGTATGGATTTATTTCCAAGTATCATTAACATTTGGACAGTGCAGCAAATATTGAAGGGTTATTTTTGCATTAAAGACATAGAAACACATTTCGCTTTCATCAGTACAAGCCAGTACCCTGAAGAGAAAATTACTATTTTTTCCTGAAAATAAGATTCTGTCTTATATTTTTTTGAAACCTGAAATAAATGCTTGGCTTTATTTTTGTGGAGGTCTTATTATTTTGAGTCATGTGGAACAAGGTCTCCTCTTGTCATCTTACCTGATTTCCAGCTCTGTCTCCTTAACCCTAACCAGAGGAAATGGTGGGGACTGGCTGCGCATGTGTTTAAATATTTTTGGGGAAGTCAATTTTGGGAGAGGACTTATTTTTTTGGGGGGGGTGTGGTATTTTAGCACATGCCCTCAAAAGCCCAATTGGGTTTATTATCAGTGGATGTCCTATTTTAGGGGAAACAGGATATTTGCAACATAGGGAAGACAAATATTATTCACAGTTGTGGTATTCTATCAGATCGGAATTCTCATGTGTTAATTTAATAAGGAAAAGACTATACAAGAAAGCAAGAAGATATAAACTTGGAAGATACTGGAATAAAAATTTAACAGCAATGAATGGATTTGATAAAATATGCTTACACACATACAAGGTTATGTATAATAGAATTTTGCTCCATAAACTGTAGAGCTTCTTCATCAGCTGAGAGAGTCCTTCCTTTTTGCCCAAAATATTGTTATTAATATATTTTCAAATAGATATACATAAAATAATATAAAATAAGAATTACATTTCATCACACATAAAAATGAAAGTGGTAAAAATTATGTAACAAGTCAATACATAAAAGAACAACCACCATCTTTTTGGCTGTAAATAAAACTATATCCCAAACTCACCTGATTTTGTAAGTATTTAAAGGAAAACTATGCTGTCAATGCTGACCAAAATATTTTTCCAAAAGAAGAAATAATATGACATTTTTCTAGTTAACCAAATGTACAATTTCCTCAAAATGTGCTAAATTATAGATATTGGAAATCTAGATCTTTATGCCTAAGATTCCTAAGGATTATCATATGGAAAAAAAAATCTTTATTCTGAACATATTAAATTGCAATTGGAATTTAATTCAGTGTACATGCTTAAAAACCAAGATTTTCTGTGTAATTTTGTCATTTGATAACATTACTTCAAAAGGAAGAACACGACCACACCATATAAGTTATGTGCCATCAATATTCTTTTAACACCAACACAAATAAGTATTAATCCATCCTTTATGAAACAGAGTATAGAGATATCAATCAATCAATCAATCAATCAGAATAGAGCTGAAAGGGACCTTGGAGGCCTTCTAGTCCAGTCCCCTGCTCAAGCAGGAGATCCTATACCGTTTCAGATAAGTGAATGTCCAGTCTCTTCTTAAAAACCTCCAGTGATGAAGCACCTACAACTTCTGAATGCAAGTTGTTCCATTAGTTGATTGTCCTCACTTTTAGGAAGTTTCTCTTTAATTCTGGCCTACTAATATAGCGACTTTGTCAAAGAATAAAATGATTGATTCAGCATGGCTTGATTTTATTTGTTTTTTCCAGTATCTTCCTTTATTTGTTTCTAGACATTCACAGATCTGGTTTTTAAAAAATATCTTTTCCGGTATTTTCCCAGGTATTGATGTTAGGCTGATTGGTCTGTAGTTTCCTGGATCTGTTTTTGTTTTCTTTTTTGAAGATAGGAACCACATCAGCTCTTTTCCAATCCTCTGGTAGTTCCCTGGTGCTCCAAGATTTTTTAAAGATATGACATAATAATTCTGAGATAAAATCTGCTAGCTCCTTCAGAACGCTGAGATCATCAGGTTCCAATGATTTATATTCATCAAGGTCAAACATGTATTCTCTTTTTATTGTACATGTATTCTCTGTTTTCCTCCTTATCTTAATTTTTATTTCTAGTCTGTCTTTTACAGTTATGTCTTTGTGTGTGAAGACTGATGCAAATAATAAGTTAAGCAGCTCTGCTTTTTCTCTACTGCCTGTTACTTCCTTGCCATCTTCTCTCTTTAGGGGACCAACTGTTTCCTTGACTTTTTTCTTATTATTTATATGTTGAAAAATAATATTTTTCAATAATATTTATATTATTTATAAATTTATATTATTTATAGATATTTACAATTTATATATGAAAAATAATAAATCACAGGATATAAATTTAGTATTCTTCAAAATTTGAGTCCATTGGTTTAAAAGAATCAGAGTTCACAATTCTTTGTGTTATATTTTATAGAAATTTTAAATTGTTCTTTTAGCTTTTAACAGAAAAAAGTAGGTTTAGCTTCTGAGATTAAATTCTTCAGTATCAGTAAGATATCAGGTATTTTAAAAGATGCTAAAGCAGTAAGTGTAAACTGAGCTGTCAAAACATGTTTAAACAGGATCTATCTCGATTTTTGCGTTGATGGTAAAAAAAATTCTGTTTACAGTTGCTGGAAGACTAAAAGTAATAATTAAACAATAATTAATTCAGTATAATGTCCTTTTGTTCCCGTTATTTTCACTAAAACATCTTACCACTTATTTTTAGAGTAGAACTATGCCAGTGAGTTCAGTATTCATAAAGTTCTGTATCAAAAGTACCCTATCACCTAACAGGGCCCAAATACTATTAGCAGAATTGGGGGTGCTAAATTATTCCCAATAAACTAATATGCATAATGATATTAGGGAAATATGAAAGGTTAAAACTCCCATGTGTCATAAGCAAATGTAACTTAGGAAGGAAAATTCTAGGTGTTTTTTACTTTCCCAATTAGATTTTCTCAAAAGCCTATCAATATGATTAAATTGGGATAGAGGCATGAGGAATAAACACAGATATCACTCTTAAAACATATAAGTCTAGGAATTATATTCATTTTAATTACATTTATTTTACCTGCCCAAATTAAAGGTATTCTATACCATCTATCAAAATCTTATGTAATTTGTCTCAGCACTACTTGGACATATTAATTTGGACATATTTATTAATGTTAAAATATCTTTAGGAATACAGTATAAATCCACTAAATATTTAATAACATTAGTAGAATTCATAAACCTGTCATTAACACATAGTTTCATATGACTAAACTTTACTTATTAGGGCTGGTAATAAAGAAGTACAATTACTAAGTATAATCAGCATATCATTGACATAAAGAAAAACCTTGTATTCAAAAGAACCAGTCTTTATCTCACTTACATCTGAAGCTATTCTAATTTGTATCACTGCTGGTTCTAAGACTAAATTAAAAAGTAAAGGAGACAATGGATATCATGCAATTTGTAATAATTCTAACAATAGGTAATGCTTAATATATTGATTTCTATCTAAGAAAATATTGGTAATCCATATCTAATCATGACCTGTTTCTAAAAATTAATATGAAATGTATCAAAGACTTTTTAAACATTTAATTATATTAACTGTGAATTATTTTGTGTTATTGTTAACAAAGCTTGTATAAATTATGAAAAGCTAGATTGAGTTGAGTGAAAATATGTAACAAAACTTTATTGTAATCTTGTAGCTAAAGTAGCAGTTAAGATTTTAGTGTATATGTAAATTAATGATCTAGGTTTATAACTAGCATATTGACTGGGATCTTTCCCTGGTTTTAAAATCTGGTTCATAAAATGAATCTGGTAGTGTTCTGATTTTTACTGCTATATTTAAAAGGTCCTATAAAAACAGATGCACAAGATCTTTGAACTCCTTATATCATTCTATAGGAAATACTTCTGGGCCATTTCCCATCAACTGAAATACCTCATAAATATTACATTGGGGTCCTTCCTAAAATTTAAACAAGTGTGTTCTGAAGATGTTGACAGTATAATTTATAGAATAGTATTTTGCTTATGTTTATAAGGACTGAAGTACAATCTACTACCCAAATGTTGGATAGATCAGAGGCATCCATTGTGGGAACATGTCTAATGAGATCTCTGGATTATCAATAAAATAAAAAAGTTGTTCACAATGATTTCAGTAATTATTTAACCCTCGTATACATGAGAACCACAACTCATCAGTTCAATTGCTTGCCTCTTGCTTTATTAGGGAAAAAATCATTTCATTTTAAAAGATGTACAATTTTGTTGCAGATGAATGTCTGCTTGAGATAACAAGGTGGGAGCTACACACATGTTGTGTGTTGATGTAATCATAGTAATACTGTTCCTTAATGGTATAAGACATTAGGATACAAGTACATAGTAGTGGCCTCACCTTGCACATGTAAGGTGAAATCACAATGAATTGCACAGCTAACTTGGTTGATCATCATTTCCATAATATAATTATTTAGCTGGCCAGCAATATTAGTATATGGGTTAAAGGCATTCATTTTGGTGACCTAAGAGTCTATCCCCATATCAGGGTTAAGCAAGTATTAATATTAGCCTGCCTACCCATTGTTTAACATTTACATTAATGACATTGTTGTAGTTTTTGCCAATTCAGATCTCCATCCTTCTCCCTCTCTCATTATCCAATCACAGCTCTTTTTCATAAGGATGATGCAGTTTTTATTCAGTTTTTATATTTTCTAGAAGATGCTCTGATAATCCAGCAAGCTAGACAGTTAATGGTAAACTCATTGAGCAAGTGAAATTCTTTAAATTACTAGGTATTCATTTCTGATCTTCTATTAAGAGATCTGATCATCAATTAAGAAAATTACATATGAAAGCTCAAAAATACCTCTTGCATTCAATACATTTGCTAGTTGGTGGGGGAACAACTTTATTCCTGCAGCAATGAAATTATTAAAAGACGGAATCCTTAGCATTATGCTATATGGAACTCAGAAAAAGCTTTTCACTTCTTCAATGAAGAAAAAAAAACCTTAAACCAGTAGCACATTCTTTAACTGACCTCTAATGATACCACCAGATTAGAGGTAGTTGCCACTCATTTGAGGACTCATTATGTGACCAGACCCAATTTTATGACCAATTTTATTGCAATTAAGTGAATCACCATGATGGCTAAGCAAATCACGTGGTCATTAAGGGACTCCAGCTTCTTCAATTGATTTTGCTTGTTGAAAGGTAACTGGGAAAGTTGCAAATTACAATCAGATGACTGCAAGGCACTGCAATTATTGTAAATCTTTACCATTTGCCAGTGAGCTAAGCTTTAAATTCTTTTCTGAGATTTATTTTATTCAGTACTGGATGTAGAAAAGGACATTAACATTATCAAAAACTGTGTGTATCAAAAATTGTACTTTTTTCTTCTTATTGATGTATTCCTGCAGCTATTAAAAATCTGTGGTTGTACTTATTATTTCCCTTGACAATATAAATACTTTGATCCATATCAGTGGTGGGTTGCTCCTGGTTCGGCCTGGTTCATGCAAGCTGGTAGCGGTGACAGTGTGACGTCACCGAACCGGTTCGCTGTGACTGGGAGTTGGGCCTGCCCGCCCGCCCCTACCTTATGGTTGCCTTTATTTCATTGGTTTTTGCCCAGCTGATAGGCACGTTGGAGTGGATTGCCGTGCCTCAGCTGGGTAAAACTGCTCTGCCCTTGCACGGAGGGCTTGTTAGGAGCCAAGTGCCGTGCCTCAGCTGGGACAATAATTAATGCGCATGCTCGGAGCGCCCATTTGGCGCACATGTGAGCAAAGCACGTGCATGAAGAGAACCGGTGGTAACGCCGGTTAGAACCCATCACTGAAGTTTCCCATGTGGTGTGGTCTATGGGTTCCAATATGCCTTGTGCTATCAGCTTATCTAGCTGCTCGTCAACTTTAGGTTAGAGAGCAAATGGAACCCTGTGGGGGTTAAGTTTAATTGGGGTCACTCTTTTGTCTTTTTTCATTCTATTAAATGAAATAGGTTTTCCCCAAAATTTACCTAGAGAGCCATCAAAGACATCCCTGAACTCCTCGATTATTCTCTCCAGGCCAGCCATCTGGATTTGGTCGATTCCTTGGATGCTCAGGCCTAGAGGTTGGAACCACTCTACGCCTAACAGGGTTGGGCAGTTACTGGAGATGATGGTGACGGGCAGGTGTCCATTGAATTCTTTGAAGTGGATGTCAATCTCGGCTCTACCAAGGACTTGGATGTTGTGTCCTCAGTAGGATCAAGCGGATCTGTAGTGGCTTGAGATGGTCCTTCTTAATCTTGGGTTGCAGGCGCTTCAGTTCATTCCACGACATGATGCTGAAGTAGGATCCTGAACCCACTTCCATCAAACATGGCATCCCCACCACGTGCACAGTCACGTGGAACTTGTCGCCATTATGTGCATTGGAATGTCCCACTGTTGTTCTGTGGATCCCTCTTTGTGGTGCTTGCCTCTCTTCCTCACGACTGGGCCAGTAGCTGGACCGTCTAGATCAGGGGTCTAGCAAAGTGCAGCTCTAGAGCCACATGTGGCTCATTGGGCCCTCTCCTGTGGCTCCCTGGGTGGCCCCGCCCCTCTCACTTGCACACACACACACACACACACACACACACACAGTAGAGAGAGAGGTAGAGAGATGAGAGGCAGAAAGATGAGAAAGAGAGGAAAAAGAAAAATAGATGAGACGGAGGGAAGGAGGGAAGGAGATGAAGAGGGAAAAAGATGAGAGAAAGGGGGAAAGGGAGAAAGATGAGAAAGAGGGAGAAAGATGAGAGAAAGAGAGAGGGAGAAATGAGAGGGAGGGTGAAAGATGAGAGAGGGGAAAGGTGAGAGAGAGGGAGAAAGATGAGGGAGGGAGGGAGGAAGGAAGAGAGAAAGAGAGGAGAAAGAGAGGAGAAAGAGGAGGGAGAGAGAGGGAGAAAGAGAGAGGCCTGTTTAAAAGAAAATACCTGGAGCCACAAAACCTGGGTAGGCGTGGCTGGGGGGGTTTCATGTGACTGGGTGGGAGTGAGTGATGTCAAGTTGGCCATGCCCACCCAGGTTTTATGGCTCCCGCTGTTTTGTTTTCTGTGGGAAACTGGCCCAAGTGGCTCTTTGAGTGTTTAAGTTTGCAGACCCCTGGTCTAGATGATCCCTGGTTGTCTTTGGTTTGGAAGCGAGATGGTGCCAGGATAGGGTCCACTGCTCTGCATGCCTCAGCAATATGCCGTTTCCTCTGGCACCGTCTGCAAATGGCATCCCGGAAATTGCATCTGGCGTGTGCATGGAGCCCCATGCAGCTGGCGCAGCGATTTTCAGCATAGGCTTTATCTCGACCCCCAAGTGTGGCATTCTGGAAGACTTTGTGGACTGTAGAGTCTTCATCCATTTCCAACCCGGTCAGGGAATCGAGGCACACGTTGAGTTCTGTGTACCGTCTTAGGTCATCTCATGTTGGTGGCAGCTTTTTCTGTTGTTTCCGCCACCTTTGCTTCCTCAATGACCTCTTTGAAGGTGAGCTTTTTCCAGCTCAAAAATTTCTTTTGGAGGGACAGATCTCTCATGCCGAACATGATTCTATCCCTCATCATGTTCTCTACGTTGTCGAACTCACACGTGCTTGCGATTTTTCTGAGTTCTGCAATGAATGTCTTGATGGTTTCCCCCTTTTGCTGGCAGTGCTGGTGGAATTTGTATCTGCTAGCTATTGGGGTGCTGGCCGGAGCTTAGTGCTCCTGGAGAGTTGCTTGTAGGTTGCTCCAGGAAATTGTCTCTATGTTGGTTGGTGATACGAGAGTCATCGCCATATCCACAGTGTGTGAGGAACAGTGCCCTTTTCTGATTGTCAGTGATCCCTTTGGATCCGTTCCCTTCCAAGAACTGGCGAAAACGAACCATGTACGTATTCCATTTCTCCTTCTCAGGGTTGAATGCTGAGATAGCTCCATGGTTCGGTGTCTGAGTTGATGCCATCGTTTCTTGGTATTGCTTCTTTGACGATTTGCAGATGTTGGAATCTGGTCTTCAAAATGGCGATTTGTGCCACGAGGTGATTTCGCTGTGGTTCGAAGTTACCTTCGTCACCAGTGTTAGATTGGCACAGGTAGAAAGAAGACATGACTGCGAGGTTCATTTCAGCACTTTATTAAAGCTGCTTCAGTAAAAGAACAAGCGGCTTAAATAGAGCTCCGGCAGCCTAGCCGCCCAATGACAGCGATTTAATTTTCCCGCCGGCTGATTAGCCAGCGGCGGGCATATATGGACATAACATCTTCCTCTTGACCTAAATAAGACTTGCTAAAAGGTTGGTGACCCCATACAGTTTTGGGTTTCCAAAACTTCCTTTTAAGGAAGAGTTGGAGGTTTATTTAGAAGTATGTTGTTTTTGCTGTAATTGCTGTTGTAAATTCATGGATCCAGCTTCATGCTTCTATTACATTATGTAGATAATCATTTTTCCTACATCTGCCATTATTTTGCCAATCCTCAGGAATCAGCAATACAAATCAAAAGAGTTGAGGGGGATCTTTGCATAATCTTAGTTTGCAAAGGTCATCCTTGGTTCCTTGTAATATTTTTATCCCTCCACAGCTGCAAGAATTATCATTGAATCAGCTAGTGAAGCCACCCTTTTTTAAAAAAAAAACTGAAGTCTTTATCCCAAGCAGACATGTTTGCTAGACTCTTTCTGTTGCATAAATAGAACCTAATCAAAGTTTTCATCTTGTTGGCTTGCAGAATGGGACAACTCACTACGGTTAACTTGCAGTGGGCAACTTGCCATGGCCAGTTCACCATAGCCAACTCATCATGGGACAGTTTGCCACTGGACAATTCAACAATTCAATTTATTATTTAAAATAATTTTTAAAATGTTTTTAATTTTTGGCTTTCACATTTCATTTTATCATTGCTTTGCTATCCTTTCTTTAATGATTCTATTCTACCATTTGTTCGATATTAGCGTAACTCTTGTTCCATGGCAAATTGTTCCACAGTGAGTTGGCCATGGCAAATTGGTTGCAGCGAGTTGTGCTAGACCCATGGACTTGACCATGCTAAGCAAATTATACTGGAAAAGAAACCAGAAGACTTCCCTTAGACACAAATCAGCTGGATGTCCTTGGATTGATCACTCTCTCTCTCTCTTTCTCTTTCTCTTTCTCAACTCATTGTTACAGAAAAATTATAATGGAGCATAATGTATATTTTATTGAGTTGTATAAAATAAAAAATGGGATGCAAATCAAATAAAAGAGTAAATAAAATTTACAGAAGATAGCAAATAGGATAATAAACTAGGTTTAGCATGTTGTGAACCCAGAGAAATTGTTCAAAACAAAAATGGCAAAGGGCTGAAAGTGCCACTAAGATACAGTATATCACAAGTAGAAAGCAAATATGCAATAATATTTGCATATTTAATAATATGCAATAAATGCAATAAAATCTAAATATCACACAAGGATGATCTAACTTTATCTTAATTGATTCTCACTTAATCTGTTTATATAAAATTATTTTTCAACCACCTTTAGGCTCTCATTATTTGCAGATAAAAAAAGAAAAGCAAAATTACCCAAAGTAATTAACCAGCTCAATATAATTTAGAATAAAAGAAAGCTGATTATGATAAATTCTAATACTTTGATAGGAAATTTAGCAATGGCAATAGCCATAGCATTTAGACTTATATACCGCTTCACAGTGCTTTACAGCCCTCTCTAAGCAGTTTACAGAGTCAGCATATTGTCCCCAACAATCTGGGTTCTACTTTTACCCACCTCAGAAGGATGGAAAGTTGAGTCAACCTTGAGCCTGGTGAGATTTGATCCGCCAAACTGCTGGCAGCTGGTGATCAGCAGAAGCAGCCTGCAGTACTACATTCTAACCACTGCACCACCCCGGCTCTAAGTCAGAATTTTTCATTCTCTACTGGCAATCAGTAGTGAATGGATGGAGGAGGGACAGCAGTCTGGCTTTGGTTCTTCCTTTCTTGAACCAAAGCTGATAATCATGATTCACTATTGATCTTCCACCTTTCCTATATTCCTTCTTCTGAACCTATTGTAGCCTGGAACCCTGCTGGGCCTCACCCAGGCAAGCCATTTGGGCCATAAATAGTGAACTGCATAGAGTCGTAGACCATGTGCTGTTTGTGGTGTTCACAGCTCTCTTGCTTTTTCTCTGCTGCCTTGCCACCACATGAGAAAATTTGTAGTCACTGAGGAGACATTTGCAAACGCACATTGTAGTGAGTAGAGCCTGTTAATCACAGGTGGAAGCCTGGCACAATGTGGAATTAACATGCTTTTTCCAGGTCTGTGTGTTGAGATGAATGATGCCTTCCCTGAGCCACGAAGCCACACCAAGGCAATAAAACATATTTTTCAGGGATGACATACTCAGCAGTGAATCACAGACTGTGATGGCTATTTTATTCTGCTCTACATTACCAGCTCCACAACATTATTACCCTTTTGCACTGTCAGATATTAAAATCATATTAACGATCAGGAACTGTATTAAACTGTCAAAAAGTGAAATAATATAGCACCACCACTGAAGGTTAGAGACAGCCCTTGGGTGTAATTCACTAAACTCCAATCTACCTGCTTGATACTCTGGAGATTAAATAGATTGCATTGTTTTCTGGGAGATCAATTGCCATTAAGGTATAGGAGCAGCACACCCCAAATTATTCACAGAACCAGCTGTATTTTCCTTGGCGATTATTTCAGGAAATGGTTACATTTAGGCAGTAAGGCTGTTTTTATATATCCAATAAAATATCATTCTAAAACCAGTTGAGACGATAAGAAAAAAAACGTGCAACATGATGTAGCTGTAGTAAGTCTCCCATCCTTAGACTCACCAAAGTTTGACCAATAATGCCTAATAGTATTCCAAGCTCCTTATTGGCTTTGCACTTTAAAGGTAGTTTCTGAGTAGTTAAACTGGCTGCCATTCATACAGCCCTAGAGAAAATGTCATCATCTGAAATTGCTGTTAAGCCTTGATCAGTTGGCTGGAATATCACATTCTTTTATATCAGTGGCTAATAACTGATACCCCACCCCCTAATCACCATTAAAAGTAAAGGTTCCCCTCCAACATATGTGCTAGTCGTTCCCGACTCTGGGCGGTGGTGCTCATCTCCATTTCAAAGCCGAAGAGCCAGTGCTGTCAGAAGACGTCTCCTTGGTCATGTGGCTAGCATGACTAAATGCCAAAGGCACACGGAACACTGTTACCTTCCCACCAAAAGTGGTCCCTATTTTTTTACTTGCATTTTTAACGTGCTTTCAAACTGCTAGGTTGGCAGAAGCTGGGACAAGTAACGGGAGCTTACCCCGTTACGCGGCACTAGGGATTCAAACCGCTGAACTGTCAACCTTTCAGTCGACAAGCTCAGCGTCTAAGCCACTGAGCTACCATGTCCCCATTAATTAATTAATTAATTAATCACCATTAAGTCTCCCTTTTTGTGACCTCTGAATGTCCTCCAATCAAAAAATAGCAACTCCTTTTCTTATTCATCTGAGATAAAAAATTAGAAAAACTAAATCCTAAAATAAGCCAGGCATGAATTTAAACAAACTAACCCATCAGAAAAACATTAGTTCACCTTAATATTGAAGTATTCAATACATAAATATCATTGCTTTCAATTTAGCCCTTCCTCACCTTATCCCCAATGTTCAGTGTAAACCCTGGCCACCAAAAAGTTTCATATCTGTATTTTATAGCATAGCATTGCTGTCTTTGCCTGATTTTAAGTTGTTCTTATTTTTATTCATCTTGGACTATTGAAAGGGAAGGGGTGCATTAGGCTCTTCGGTGCCATAGATCCTGATGAATAGTTGTACTAAATAGTAATTTCCACAGGCTTCAGTTTATGTGATGCTGCATAATGTTCAATATGCTTCATGGAACTGCATGCAGATTAAGGATTGGAGGATTCTGCAGAGGGACCTCTGGAACAATCTTGTTGAGGTGAGAAGGATGTTTTCGGGAAGCATCCTTTCTTGATCCTCTGGCAAGCTTTAAACTGAATCTAAATGGAGAGATGCAGTAGGCAAATATAAAAATGGCAGTACTAAAAGGCTCAGTTGTATGAAAAAAAATCAAAGCATAAAGTATGGAGAACAAACAAGAAATCTGGTTATTTTGGGGGAAGGGCTGGATATAACATTTTTGGTACTATAGAAACATGGTGAAATGGAACTCATAACTGAAATATCTTGAAGGATTTCTTCAAAGAAGCAGACCCAGCAAAAGGGAAGGGTAAAGGTACACCTATACAAAGGTTCATGACACCAAGATTGAAAACCTTGTTGAAAACTGGTAAAAATTAAGGATTTTTTTTTTAAAAAAACAGCACTGTTTTGGGTGTGTTTTAAAGTCCATCCGCCCACCAGAAGTTACAGATAAATTCTTCAAATTTGATGGCCAGGATTCCAGGAAATATGTCATTACTTTAGCGCGTGTTTCTTGAAAATAGGTTGTGTCAAACAAATCTTCCATTTCTTTAGTAAAATGATTAGATGAGTAGACCAAGATCATATTGTGGATGTACAGTAGTATAGTTAGACTTCGGTTAGACATTTGCTCAAAGCTTCCCTCTTGACAAAATGGAAAAATATGGATAGATGACCTCATTACCAGTTGGATCAATAGTTAGTTGAACAACTATATTCAATATGTGACCCTTAATGCATCTATATATACATGCAAGGTATACGTTGTACATTGAAGTACCACAGTGTTCTCTCCTGGGTCCAGTGTTCTTCCATATTTCCACATGCTCATCAAATTTCCAGATATCACAAAGCTAGAAGAGGAAGGTAGGCTCAAGATTCAAATGGATCTCAACAGACTTGAATATTGAGTGCTATCCATCAATATATTCTTCTGTGATGAGAAATGAGAGATTTTTACACCTAGATAGGAAAACAGAAAACAAAAACAGATGTGTAGGTATATGATAGCCAATATCTGGCTTGGTAAGTATTGTTGTGAAAAGGACTTGACATCCTGATGTAGAGAATTTCCTTCTGCCTGGAAGGCAAACCTTCTTGGTTAAGAAGGACATTCTCTCTCAGGTCAGGGGAGCATTTTCGGCCAAAGGCACTTTGCCTAATAGATGAAGGAAGCATCATTAATAGCTAACCCAGCAAACAAAGAGAGCCCTAATATTAAGAGCAAATAAAACTACTAATCCAGGTGCTTCTGGTAAACAACGCCAGGAAGTCTGCTTGACATCTAAGGATAGTCCAAAGTGTACAAAAGTCATGATTTTAGTTGATCAATCACTAACTAAAGAATGTCATTGTAAGCAATACTATTTCTCTATAAATTGGAAGAGTTTTTACAATAAAGCAAGCAATTCTACACCATCCGTGATTCAGCTCACGCATTGCTTCAGTGGAGGCAAGGTTGTTGACTGGCTCCTGTAAAAACTGGTCTGCCATGGCCTACATCTTCATTCTAGCAATTGCTCCAGAGTCATTAGATGCCAAGGCTTTTCTTTTCTTTTCCAAGATATTTGCACAAATTGACGCCTCCCCACTCCCCTCCCACTTTAGTTCCTTTTACATTAACACAATCCAATTTTTTTTCTCTCTCCCATCCCAAAGGGTTGCTCTGATGCCACAATCAAAACAATAGGGAACAGATTATGGTTTCCTTCCTACCTTATTCTTTTTTAAAAAAGGTGCATTTTGATGGCATGAAAGCAATGATGGTTCGGCTTCATAGAAACAAGCTGCAGATAATATGGCAACCCAGGTGAACCGGTAGCGGCGGCTGCAGGAGGTTCTGCCCACCTACCCGGATATCATCACATACCGTTTCTGATGCTCTGCCCATACATGGAAGGCCCTGTGCATGCACAGAGGAGGTGCACACTCACATTTGCGAATGGTAGCAAAGGTAGTGACAGATTTTATTTTCCTGGGCTCCAAGATCACCGCAGATGGGGACTGCAGCCAAGAAATTAAAGACGCTTGCTTCTGGGGAGGAAATCTATGGCAAATTTAGACAGCTTACTAGAAAGCAGAGACATCACCCTGCCAACAAAAGTGCGTATAGTCAAGGCTATGGTTTTCCCATTTGCAATGTATGGCTGTGAAAGTTGGACCATAAGAAAAGCTGAGAGCCAAAGAATTGAGGCTTTTGAACTATGGTGCTGGAGAAGACTCCTGCGAGTCCCTTGGACTGCAAGGCGAACAAATCAGTCAGTGCTAGAGGAGATCAACCCTGTCTGCTCTTTAGAAGGCCAGATCCTAAAGATGAAACTCAAATATTTTGGCCACCTAATGAGAAGAAGGACTACTGGAGAAGAGCCTAATCCTAGGAAAGATTGAGGGCAAAAGAAGAAGGGGACGACAGAGAAGGAGGTGGCTGGATGGAGTCACTGTAGCAGTAGGCGTGAGTTTAAATCGACTCCAGAGGATGGTAAAAGACAGGAAGGCCTGGAGGAACATCGTCCATGGGATCGCGATTGGTTGGACACGACTTCGCAACTAATGCAAGGAAAGGGAAGTTTTGGAAACTTTGGGGGACACTGTCCGTTTGCAACAAAAAGTGTGTGAGCACAGATTAGTTGGTATTTACTGCATTCAACTGCTGGCTAGGCCATATTCAGCAATTATTGGCTAAAAGCAGTCTCTAAGATCTTCACATCGGTTTATCGGGATAGTCAAGTTAGAAGCATTTGCAAATCTGTAGTTCGTAAAAAGAAATATTTCATTGGTTGAAATGTGCATTGGGATCATATGGGTTAATAATAACATAAATAAAAAGTACTTTGAAAGAAAAATCCTAGAAAGATTACATTAATAACAGTCTCCATCAAATTGTTCTATTTATTTTATTTACTGTGTTGTAAGTGAATAAAACCTTAGCAAAACTCAGGCCTCATGCCATTTGAAAAATGAAATTGCTGCTGCTGCTGTCTGGGTTTCCTATGCAGTTCCCATTTTCCACAGTCAACATATTTTATTTTGGTCACAGTTCAGTCTTTCCTGTTGTTCTAACAATATCAAAGCTTGATCAATGAAATTACCTAGGTGTGATTATGTGGGTGACAGATCCAAAAGAAATACAGAAGTTATGCACAACACAGAATATGACAATGGTTCACCACTATTTTCTTGAAAGATAATATGTTTGCTTCTAATCAAAACCTGTGTGCAAGGTTCAAACAACTGTTTTCTTTTTCAGTCTCATTTTTTAAAATAAATGTTCTTATTTAAATTTAGAAAAAAATGCAAAATATACACAGAACACCAACATAATGTACCTTAAAAACACAAATATATTTTTAATTATTATTTCCCTTTCAATCATAGCAACTTCTTGGGATAATATATTATAGAAAAGGTGTTTTATTTCAAGGAGTGTGGGTAGTGACAAATCTTCAGGCCATATTGAGCATAGAATGCTTTTGATAATTAGACTCATGAATATTTAACTTTTTGGAAAATTCTAGTATGAAAATAGATGGTAAATTTTTTTATTGTAAAGTTTGGGTAGAAAACAGAATTAAAACTTTAAACACATTGCCATGTAATGATTGTTTTGAGGATTTCTTCCAACTTCAAATTGAATATGATTTTCCTAGTTCACAGCTGCGAAAATATTTTCAACTTAAGCATGTTTAACAGCTCAGTATGGGCTTTGGTTTTTTCTGAGACATCTGAGATGCTTTTTAAGAAAAAAAATAGATCCATGGCATTAGTGAATCCCACTTCTGTATTTAAAAATATGATTAAAGTAAAAAAAATTGAGGGTTCATTGACCTATATGATATGTTCTATTTTGGAATGGTGTATTAATGCATATAAAATTGAATTATGAGAAAATCTATACAAGATAAAGATGTTAATGTAACACTGATATATAAAAGCTTTGGAAGCTGACTATCAGGAATTATTACTGTGTTTGCATGGGGATAACTAAAAGAATTGTACTGAAAACTAGGGGAAAACGATATTATTCCAGACATTATGGAATAGCTTTTTGGAAAAGTGTAACTTACCCATCTTAGAAAAAGCAATATTCTGTACTAATCAAAAGAAGGAGCAATATGGTATTTTATGATAATATTTGCTTTTTATTCTACTATAATATTATATGGCAATTATTTATTACATATTTATAAAGTTTTATTGCTACCTTATTTTTGTCTCTTTTCCTTCTCCTTCATTTTCCTTTTACCTTTTTTAAGTTTAAGGATTGCTCCATTTAAATCTTATGTCAAACCTTGGAGAAGTCTTCAGTTTTTTCTTATTAGAAGCAGAAGTGAGAATCCATATTTCTATGCAAATGAGGTCTTAAGGGGTCTATCTAGTTATCTTCCACTTAAGTCTTCTTTTGTTAAAATACAAGGAACACATATAGTGATCCTCAATACATGCTTAAAAAAAAAAAGACACGTTCATCATTTTTCAACGCTGTTTTGCAGTGTAAAACATACTTAAGCCTTCATTCATGGTGAGATTTATTAAGTTATGATTTCTTCATAATGTCTTTTGCATTTTTATTTTTATTTTGTTTTGGTAAAGTATAGCCCTACAAAAGCAAAATGTGATAGACTTAATATGGAACTCTACAAGAAAAAGACTGTGACCTGAAATTTTAAAACCATAACTGAAAACTGGTTGACATTTTCATATTATGTAAATAACTTTCAACATATTATTACTAGACAATATAGAATAGAATAGAATAGAATAGAATAGAATAGAATAGAATAGAATAGAATAGAATAGAATAGAATTCTTT
>JANHFM010002285.1:558554-576762 GCA_032468115.1 Grayia smithii
ATTGTGAGCCACCCCGAGTCCTTCGGGAGAGGGGGCGGCATATAAATGCAATAAATAAATAAATAAATAAATAAATAAATATTACAAACCTTAATTCTGTGCAACTTTTCGCGCATCTCTGAGTGTTGTAATGAAAGAAAGGCACTTGATTAAAAATGTTTGCACTATGTTATATAGCTTTACCTGATAACTTTTCTCCTTCAGGAACATGTCTAATTAGTAATGGATCCTATTCATAGTTTATCTCCTGAAGTTGCATAACAAAAAGTGTATATCTTCCATATACACTTGTTTAAATTAATTCTAAATCAGGTCCCCAGTTAGAAAAAGTAGATATAGCCTACTTTTGAAAAAAATAGCCTTATGTTAAGTCTCTGTCATGGATGGGAACTTAATGGTCTTACAGCCCAGTGGAAACTGCAGAGACAATAATTTATGTGTTCCAGGTTGAGCAACTGCAGATCTTTGAAACTGTGCTATCCCAAGGACTGCCTTTATCACTCTCATGTGGAAGAATTATTCAGTGGGTCATTGCTTCCACAAATTCCTCTCAAAACAACAACCCTGCCCACAGTCCAATGTACTTACATAGATGATCAAACACAGATAAATCACCAACTTCAAACCTATAACTAGAAAGTGGGCATATAGTTTCCTATGCATTAAACTGGAATTGTAGAGAGATGGGATTTTAAAAAACATATTTATTTTCAGTTATCGATGAAGATAAAATACAGAAAAACAGGATTTTTGTTACTGCTATGCATAAAGATAGCACCAAACTACAGGCTGATTGAAATTTAGATGGAACTATATTTATATTTCAGAAAATTATTTTATTTATTTTATTTATTTCAACTTACATCCCGCCCTTCTCCGGAGACTCAGGGCAGCTTACAATTCCTTAAACAAAAATCAATGTGCTTAGCCACAGCCTTCATTCCTTGTATATGCCTGCTCATGAGGGCTTTTGCCCCACCCCCCAGCGGCATTTTTACAAAGTCAGCTTATTGCCCCCAACAATCCTCAGTTTACCTACCTCGAAAGGATGGAACGCTGAGTCAACCTTGAGCCTGATGAGATTCGAACTTGCACTAATTGCAGGCAGATGGAGCTAAGTGGAAACACTTAGCAGTGCACTAGCTAAGTGCACCACTGAGGCTCTTTGATATACTTCACCCAATTATAAAAACTATTGATTGGAGAAGAATTAAAAATCCTCTGTTAATGGTGTATAACTCCCTTCACTGCTTTATATTTTGTCTGACTGGTTGCCTATTTACGTACTTATTTGTATTGCAATTATTAAAAATAACCTGAAAGCAAGGAAGTTTCTAGAACAAAAGTCAGCAAGCTTTTTGATCTTAAGGGTTGTACAAACCTCTAGAGAGTCTTAGTGAGGGCAGATCATATATATTTTCTCTTTCTATCATAGTTGTAGTCATATACTATGTTTGAGCTTCTTACTGATCTAATTTTCTGGAATTACAGAATAGAATACATCACAAGCTACCCAAATGGACTTGGTTTATATAACCCATTAAGAGCTACTCGATAGCTAGCTAATGTTAACATTAGCCAAACACAGAATGTTGTGGAAATGTGTATGTATGTATAGGTCTTTCTCTCATTGGACTAAGCATGTTGTGTGAACCCCTTCAACTCTACATCCATAGGGTGTCACTTTGTCCTTTTCAACAATCCCAGTAAGTAGGTTGCCATTTTCAATTGCTACTAGCAGTCTTGATCAGCACGGTTTTAGTGTTCTCCATGAGACTGCAACTTTATTCAAACATGAGTGATTACCATTGGGTAATCTTTTTCCTGCAAATTAATTGGGAGATTAATCTAGATCAAAGAGTGATTTTAAAAGAGACAAGCTGCTTCTAATTGTAGAACAAGAACTTTGTATTAACTGCATCCTCTGATTAAGGAAGATAATACATTTCTATTAGATTTTTAACTAGGTGTAAGCAAAAAACTCAAGTCTTCATTCCTTTAAGGATAGTGCAAACTGAATTTTAAAGAACTGTGCTATTCCATGCTGCATTATTTTATTCACAGTACACACAGTACATTTTTTTTCAGTCTAAACACTACATTAAAAATCTGGTAAATTAATATTTTCATACATAGGCAAAGGAAAACAAATCTAAAACTGAAACTAGCAATAAAAAATAAGAAATTTCACTTCTGTCATTTTTATTTGTAAGCCCTGGAGAATAAAATTTATCTGGTACCAGAAAGAAAACAAATCTGGCACTAGACAAATAGTTATGTAACAGCAATTTAGTCTTTACTTTAGCTTGCTTGGATCTAATAGTAAAGGAAAATAAAGGAAAACAAGGTCATGTTGTAAAGCTGATCTGATAAAATAATAGACTGAGGGTACTTTAAATTGGAAGGTTTCTAATGCTGTCATTCAAAAGATAACTTTCAATTCTAGATGAGCTTCCTCTATGAATTTCTATGGTTAAAAAAAAGCAGATTGGAGAGTGAGGAAACAAAAAGTTCAAATAATGTACCCCTTGCAAAATTCTACAAGTAAGGTTGATTTCTACATAAGTGCCTCATATATAATAAGGGTAGCATGAATGAGAGGAAATACTACAGTAGACAGAAATTAATAGTTATTCAAATTCACAGTGGTACCAAATAAATTTAAGTTTAAAGAAGGACACAAATTCATAAATAACATACAAAATCAAGTGAAGTTACTTACCTCCCAATATTCTCTAGTCTAACAATATTTTAATATCCTGTATTTTAATAAATATAATACTGGAGGCTTTGCCAACAGTTTAAATTTTCTTTAACAAGATAAATGGACAGATGATCGATCTATCTATCAATCAGTGGTGGGTTGCTCCCGGTTCGGGCTGGTTCACGCAATCCGGTAGCGGTGACGCTGTGACCTCACTGAACCGGTTCTCCGCAATCGGCAGCTGGGCCTACCCGCGCGCCCGTACTTACTTTTTTCCCTTTTTTCCCCTTTTTTCCTGTTTTTCCACTCTGCACATGTGCAGAGTGCTTGTTTTAAGTTTTTTTCATTTTTTTTACTAAATGCATGCGCTTTGCGCGTGCATGAAGAAAACCGGTAGTAAAGATAAGTAGAACCCACCCCTGCTATCAATAGATAGGTATAGATAGATGATAGATAGGTAGGTAGGTAGACTACTCCTGTTACTAATTTGTCAAAAACTCTCCAGGGTTACGCATACATACAGTATTCTTTCAGTCTGTGTCACACATTTTTTAATGGTGCTCCTTATTAGACTAACAAACAACCAGTTTGTGCAACATAGAGGAAATAGTGACTTACATTATATTTCTATTGTGATGCTACTAAATGGGTATATGAAAAAATAAAACGTCAGAAAGATCAATGTCAAAAGGAGAAAATACATAGAAGATAATATATTTAACTCCACTCCACTACTTGTTAGTATCATCATACTTGATATGTGTCTGCCTACTTTCTTGCCAGGAGGCTAGGAAATATGCCTTGTTTCTTGCAGTTTCCATGGTTTCTTATTAATAATGACATTTTCCTGCAAATTAATCATTGAATACACATCAGACTCCAGCAGTTTTTCCCAACCTTGTTCCTTCCAGATATGCTGGGCTGTGGCTTCAGAATTACTAAGTGTTGGAAACTTCAGAGAATGGATGGCTTTAATTATTTGATAGAGAGCCTTGACCGCTTTCTAAATTAGAAATTTGGTGTACTGATGGTGGCCTTAAAATAACTTTACCAGTAGAATAATCCAAAGTTTCATGGAACCATGAATCAAAATTATACAAGAAGTTCTTGTTCCAAGTTCAGTGCAATTAAATGCGGATATTTGGTTCATGAAAACATTTGAGCTAACATTTTAAAGTATTAGCTATCCCAAGAGTCCCTAACTTTGGGGCTAACAGGCACACGTAGTATTTTGAGAATGTGTTGTAGCTGCTTACAGAACATTGCTGCCATGAGGAGGTTTACAGTTTCTAAAATGGTTGCTTTGATTGGCAAGGCTGTTCACAAAACAAAACAAAATTACCAGAAATAAACTATAAAGGTTGTACATTACTGGCACTTCTAGTCCACGAATGTTCTCCAGCAGTCTCAACTTACTATTTATTCTTTCAATCTAACATAATGTTGGTAAGATATTATGTAAAGGGATCAGGAATCTGTTTGACAGCAGCATAATTTTCAGGAAACTGAACAAAATGGAGCCAAATTTAGACTGATGGAAGAAAATAAAGCAAGCAAACAAAAAAACAGAGAATGACTGTAACTTTGTTGTTTGTATCCTTGTGATTTATATTGATATTGATCATTTCCTAGTATGATTTGATTGCTTATTGTACTGTATGACTGTCACTGGGTGTTGTGCCTTGTGATTCTTGACAAGTATCTTGTCTTTTTATGTACACCAAGAGCGTATGCACCAAAGACAACTTCCTTGTGTGTCTAACCACACTTGGCCAATAAAGAATTCTGTTCTATTATATTCTAACAATACCCCAATCAAGAAACTGCCAAAGAAGCCAACAGCCTAATCAAATAATCTCTAAGACCACCCCCACCAACACTGAGAGGGAAGCCATTAGAATATAAACTGATAGCAAACTGCACTCCTTATTAGCACTGATGATGTTACCCAGGTTGGATAATGAAATGTCTGCAACAAAAAAAAGAAAGAAAGCTCAGAGAGCACCAAGGACTACAAATATTCTCCTTTATTAGGACATCTTATATCTCCTATCTACAATTAGTCTTTTCAGCAGTTTCAGGAAGACTCCACACCCATTTCACTACTCAGGTGACCCTGAGGACACAGATAAACCTCCAGATGGCCTCAGTGGCTTTCTAAAAGAATGCAAGTGACCAGCTGTCTGCAAGGAGTATAAAATATTCAATATATAAATGGCATGATTTATAAGGTACCCTACATAACTTTATAGAGTGAGCGGAAAGGTGGGAGGAAAAGAAATCATAGACATGTCAAGTCTTGTGATAAGCACAATATCCAGAACATTGAGTTGTTGTTAGCATATGGCATTGTTACAATAGCCAGGAGACACAATGCTATTGTAGAATAGTGGTTTGGCTTGCCAAGGTATCAGCCCTGTTATAGGACATGCTTGTGCATTTCCCACTTGGCTTTTCACCATCTGGCTCTTCCTGAAGCATCACTCAAGGCCTCCTCCCTTTCCAGAACTGCCTGGAAAATGGGTGTTGCAACTGGGAAGGTTCAGAGCCATCATTCAGAGCCATCAGGAATCTGACTGCCTGTACAGAGCACTCCCTACTGAAGTGGTACTTATCTATCTACTTGCATAAAACATGAGTGGACAGAGTGGACAGAGTGGAGGACAAACTGAGTGGACAGAAGCTGAGGCAAATAACAAGACAGAAGCTGATGTGAGTGACAGGAGCTCATTCTATCACACAATGTTAGGGCTCGAACCATTGGAGCTGAGACCATCTCCAGCATCATTAAACCATTGTGCCACTGTGCTTCTCCATTGAGTTGTTCAAATCAACCTATTCAAAAGAATACAGAATGTTATGTTAAAAGTGACAACTGCAAAATACAATTAAAGTTTCCTAAGAAGCCACTAAATGGTTTAAATGGATTTCAAACTGTCCATCTTTAGGTAGATGGATAAATTTGATATGAATTATCAAATCAAATAAGTAGCTCAAGACAGTTTGTGTACATACTAATCACCACCAGTTCAGTTTGGAAATTTAATCCATCAAATCAATGCAAATAATTCCATTTGAAGGGGTGACTAATTTGATTTAATCTCTTTTACATAAAATTTCAGGCAGCCTTAATATCTATATCAAAGCTACTGCAGGACTGTGATAAGAAATTAGTTTGTACTAAATAAAGCTAGTTAAAAAATTAAAAATTGAAAACATTAGAAGGTTCTAAAGGGAGATAATACCTATTTTAAATTAATAAGAGAATGTTATTCTGAAGCTACTTTTCTTGTTTTAAAAGTTTATATTTAGAGTTCAGAAAAGGAACTT
The DNA here is from genome assembly GCA_032468115.1 of Grayia smithii. Classification (NCBI taxonomy): domain Eukaryota; kingdom Metazoa; phylum Chordata; class Lepidosauria; order Squamata; family Grayiidae; genus Grayia; species Grayia smithii. The sequence goes on from JANHFM010002285.1 coordinate 564,589, forward strand.
TAATTTTAATATCTTTAATGTTATATTCCTGATCAACTTGAAATAACTAGTTGGATGTAGGAACCTATGAATATGCCAAGGATATAGAATTTATGTGAATATATTTATCTTCAATATATGTACAGGATATAGGCTACATGTTTACAGCATAGCAAAGTACAAAAGCATAATAAATGCTTGAATAAAGAGCTGACTGCTAAATTTCTTCATATTATGTATACGGTGACAAGACAACTTGGAGCTGAAGAGATCTCTTTTGGTGGTCACTAAGTCTTGAAACATTTTTTGGTGTCTATTCAATGGAACTTTTGCAAATTGTATTTCCAAATCCATTGTATCTCGAACTGTATTGTAACAGCCACAATATGAAGTTCTGGCTTTTAAGAAACATGAATGTCCTTATCCTCATATTCCGAAAATAAGCAGGACTGTTGGATTACTTCATGTTTTGTGGCCATTGCAATTAGCACATCATTCATCTCAGAGAGGAATGTTATATAGGGAATGAAAAAGGAAAGAAAAATATTGTAGCTATTTATTTAAATAAATCCATTTTACTATATCTTGTGACTTGAAACCAATCACAATAGATGATATATTGGCTTCATTTAAAAATCTACACAGTACTACACTGCCAACAAAAAGGCAGTGAGTTATTTTCTTCCGCAAATGTATTCCCCCATACTGTAATTTGTCCTTGTATTTGCAAAGGATGACAGCTGAACTACACATTAGATACAAGCATCAGGCCCTTTCTTTGGAAGAGTAGCAGCAAAGGAAAAGCAAGGCAGAAAGCAGAAATGGAAGGGATGGTGCTATGGTTGCAGATGGACTTCAGAAACTTTTTTTCTGAAGCTCTCTTTGGGACCTTTTAGAGGCAGAAAAAAAGTTTTTCCTGAAACAGAGTTTCACAAGTTTCAGAGGCAGAAAAAAAAGAAAGCACAGAGCTCATAACCTTGGAACCTGCTGCTAAAATTCACCTCTGGGAACAGCTGATTGGGGGTATTCCAGGAGGCAGATCCACCCCCAGGCAGCTTTTTTCTTATTTTCGTCCCCAAAATCTAAGGTGTGTCTTATACTCTGGTGCGTCTTATACTCCGAAAAATACGGTAGTTTGGGTCAATCACTTTCAGCCCATCACATCAGATTTGAGTAACAAGCCAGTCAGTCAATTCCTGTCATAACCAGTGGATCAACTCTCAGACCCTGCATTTGCAGAAAAAATGCTAAGAAGAAAAAGAAATATTAAATATTACTTGAAAATCCTAGCAGCTGTTCTGAAATTGTTTTCCTTAAGTTCACCATGCATTTATTTATGAAGTGAATCATTGATGAATTTTTACCCTTGAAAGTGGCATTTTGTAATCTCACAAGACTTTAAGCTGTTTTATTTGGAAATGCACTTTCACTAGTGCAGGAGACCAATGCCCATGTCAAGTACATGATTTCACATCCTAAATGGTACAACTTCTGATGTTGATTCTCAACTCAATGCAATACAATATGCATTGTGTTATTTTCCTTTAACAAGTACAATTGTATCTTGGAGATTTGGGACATCATCATTTAAAATGAAAAGAAGCTAAAGCATGACACTACAAGCAGAATTATGAGAAGGAATTAACTTTTAGAAAAAAATGGCAAAATAGATCTGTAAATAACAGTCTGGTCAAGTCCCATTTTTAAAATGAATTTTAAGCAGATCTCTCTGAACTTTCTCTCTTGCCTTTCACACACACGTGCACAAACACACCATTCACTTGATGCTACAATGAGGAGCAGATCGGACTTGATTATTTCATATAGTTATGTTTCAATATATTTATATTTTCTACTATGCTCAGGTTTTTAGTCTGGGTGATTGAAGCTCCCTTCTGGACAGCGTGGTTTTGCTTCTTGTTGTTGCTTGGTGCCATCTTTTGTTCCTTGTTTTTACTATTGAATTGTTTTCTGTAGATTTATCTATGGACCACACAGAGTTTCTGGAAGTTGGGTAATACAAATATCGCATACATACATATATACACACATATGTACATACATACTGTACATACATACATACGGTTTAAGGGAAAAAAAACACCTTTCATTAGCTGGAGACATATACACTGTTAATTATTTTAAGCACATTAATAGTAGCTCTAATTTAGTTACAAGAAATATTCCATGATCCCAGGGAATCATTCCACTATGCACAAAATGAGCCTGGAATTTATAATTTCCTTTATTTTCTGAGGATTCTCAACAGTGCATGCATCATAATGAAAGAAATGGGATGTCCTTTCCACATGCAAACTACAGGTCCAATGTAAAAGATTGACAGTGCAACATGCAAGCTTTATTACTCTTTACATGAAGTGATTTTTCTGTCCTGTGGTTATCACAATGTTCCAGAGATGTTTAAGTAACCAAGACTTTATGTAATATAAAATGCTTAAATACTTTAAGATTTAAAGTATATATCAAAATGTCCTTTTAAAAATGATGCCTTTCATCTGTCAAGCAATTCAATTTGTTTCTCTGTTTGAAATACTTTCAGTTCTCTTTCCTGTAGATTTTCCTAGTGTCTATATACTACTTGCCTTTATTTCACTGCCTTTCTATAAGGCCTTTCTTTCTAGAACCCTGACATAATTTGGAGATTTCCCTTCTAGATCTAAGAAACAGTTTTGACCTTTAAAGGAGATGCCAGGATCAGAAATAAACACTACCTTAGTCAACCTCATTGGCCAGGATTCTGATAACAGAAACTCAATCAGAAAGGGATAAGAATGAAAACAGAAAGGAATTATAGTGAACTAGAAATCTCTGAAGGAAAGTGGATGGCATTGTGGGAGAGATTGGCAGCCGAATGTGGATTCTAGTCACTGCAGAATCATTTTCTGTCCAGAAAAAGGAGCAATCATGAGATTGCCCATACATTCCCTGAACAGCTACTTTTCATGAGTAGTTTGCAGGAACTGAGGTTTTTGTGACTGACTTTTAAGCCAAATGGCTGGAAGTTGAAGCTTTCAATCCTCCTCACCACTGTAATGTAGCCTATACGGACACAAGATTCACCATCTCATTTCTTAATCATGCTTGGAAATTACTTTTTAAATGCTTTCTAACCATTAGGAACTTTGAATTTAACAGATTTTGTAGTATTTACCAGGCGAATTTCTTTCAATCCTTAATGGAAATAGTTTTAAATACAAGTCTAGGGACTTAAAAAAAACACAAATATTTAAAAAAAAAACAGCAAATGGATTTAAATTAAGAGTTCGACTTAATTATAAGAATCTTCCCAAAATGTGGTTGTTTTGAATTCTAAACAAATAAACAAACATGATAGGATGGGACTTTGAAGGTTGGACATTATACAGAATCAAAATAAATTAAAAATTACAATTAAAGGAGAAGAACATATTAATTGCACTTACACACAAAAAAAATAATTTAACATTTGATATGGTGAAGAATATTTGTGAACAATCAACTGAAAAGTTAATTTTAAGACTGTCTGCTGTTACAGGTAGACTATTTTAAAAAGATATTATGGAAGAGGAACAAGTTTTACCCGACAAGACTCAGGCTAATTTGAAAGTGGATTACAGGAATGACATGGAAAAAGATGTACACTGGATACAAATAAAACTTGTTGATATCTTAATAATTAAAAGGAATATAAAAATAACAAACCAAAAAAGTATATTGGATAACGTTTGTATATTGGATTTACAAAACAGACCTGTTAAATTTATAAAGGATTTTGTGAGAAGGAACAAAGAGAAGAAAAAAAAATCAAGTTCTAGGACATTATTAGAAGGGATTAAAGCTTGAGAATGTTAAAACTAGAAAGAACTAAAGCTATAGAAGTTGGTCAAAATAAACATGTTATTTCTGGTAACCTTTAATTGACTTCTGCTGACCAGGTTTGAATTACAAGGGTTTAAGGATTTTTATAGATAAAAAATAAGATATGGGAAAAAGAGATCATTTGTTATATTGTAAGAGAGGGTGATAAATAATTGTTTATATTTGTGATGAAGGACAAGTTATTTCTTTATAATTTTTTTCTTTTTTTTCTTAACTATAGTCTTTTTTTTATTTCTTTCTATTTTTTGCTTCTTTTCTGCATTACTTTTTCTTGTTTTCCTGTATTTTTTAGTTTGTTTTAGTTTATTTTTTTTCAATTGTAATGTTTAATAAAAATTATTTTAAAAAAGACAGGGTTGGGGTGGGAAGGGACAGAAACAGTAAGGTGGATCTGGGACTAGTTATGGATTTAAAGATTCTAGAACTATCTTAGCTCCCCAGTGCCAAATTGGGGGATTAGTGTTTAACTTGATAGTGGAAGGAAATTTAAAAAAAACCTAACAACATACCTGTATAAGAAAACAGATATCTGCTTTTAACATTCGGGCACTACAAGAAATGATTTAGGATGTCCTTATCAAAATTAAAGAAAACTATGACACTGCCACTAATTAGCAGAAAATGAATTTTACATAAATTCGATGCTTGGTTTCTACATACATACTACAATAATACCAATTGTCACTTTGTTTGTTCATGCACCAATGTAGGGTTTTTACCCCTTGTTTGTTGAGGACACTTTTCCTGATATTCTTGCTTATCTTATTCAGTGCAAGAACATGCACAAAAATATTTGAAGTTGATGTTAATTTCCTCAGTAAAATTTACACTGATTATTGGGAAGTGCACAAAGAGACCAGCTAATCAAATAATTTTAATTTGACTTATTATTTGAATTGGGGGGGGGGGAATACAAATGTTGCTGTAATATACACCAAATCTTATGTTCCTGGGTGTCTATAAATTTTACAAAAAAGATGACAGCTAAAGCAAAAGGTGATAAAAACAATCATTCTTACGTGTAATAAAATGAAAAACATGCAGGTGGTGCTATGGGAATTACTTTTGAAGGGTAGTATAAAATATTTAATTATGAAGAAAGTTAAAAGAGGCAGAGATGAAATAAAGCAGAAACAAAACTCTTTGAAATACATAAACTATATGTTTTCCAAGAATACTAATAAACCAAGAATAAACCAAGAATGCTAATAAATACAAACTACATCTAAACAGTTTCAGGAACTGTTTATCTATCACCACTTAAAAGATAAAGCATTTCCCTTATTAAATAATCAATTGTTATAGTGTATAATTCATTAGAAGTCTGGAGCCTAAATTTTGCCTCAAACACACATAATAAAATAAACACATTTTAAACAGGAATTTGGGGAACCAAGATTTCATTATTCCTTCATAAAGCCATGGACGATTTTAAATTGATACTGGAGAGATCGGGAATAATAAGCATCAAATTGTTTCAGGAGCAAAACAAGGAATTAAAATACTGTATTATAATTATACATGGAATACAATAATTTCTGCACTTAAATATTCATTCAATAAAACTGAATTTCTAATAAACTTCATAGATGCAAACAGCCTTGTTTATGTATGTATTTGTGCCTATTACTATTTTCATTTGTAGGGAACGAACTAAAAATATGTTTTATAGAACAAACATATTATTTCTAATAATACCTTCCAAATATTTCCTATACCTCTGGATAATTTTCTAGCCTGCTCCTCTTAATTTATGAGTTTTGACTTTCTCTTTTTCTTCCATAAGTATCATAATGGGTTTTTTTTTTAAAAAAATGAATTTGATGACACAGAAAATATTTCATAACACATTTTATATTGGTTGATGTTTCTTGCATGTGTATTAATATATTAAAACACAAGTTAACATTTAGAATATTTGTGAGTCTTTCTCATTTACTTTTAGAAAAAGTCTTGATCCTTAATCAACTGAAGAGCACAGGATGTTTGTTCTAACAAACCAGAAAGTTGTGCAATGTCTAGAATTCCTGTTAGGTTTCTAGTTGAGCTAAAATAACTAAACATTGCTATCTACAATTCCTAATTAGCTTCATAGATGGATAGCTGAATCACCTGCAAATGCATTGTTAAAATGCTTTCGCTTGTTACTTTCTCATAGAAGCAGACACCAGGCAACAAGAAAATTTATTTTTCATAAGCTAAAAAATCTTGCAAGTACCTTAGATTTTGGAAGAAGTTAAGAGTTTTGAATTTAAGAAATATCTTTGTGAGATGATGAAATTATTTTTTAAAGGATGGGAATAATATTGGCCTTTATCACTGAATGCATTTATGTGTGAATATTTATAGATAAATTGCTTTTATATACTACATCTTCAGAGTCTTTCCAAAAAATATCCATTCTAAACCTCTACTAAGAAACTCTTCTTCTAATATAAAGCCCTTCCCCTCTGTCTTTACATATCTGGGTAAATTTCTGCATATTGGGATGGCTGTGCACGATAATTTAGTTCAATGTGATAATTTAGTTCCATATGAAGAAGGTGGTCTTGAAGATGCCTGACAGCCAAACCATGTGAACCAGGGGTGAAATCCAACAAGTTCTGACAGGTTCTGGAGAACCAGTAGTGGAAATTTTGAGTAGTTCAGAGAACCGGCAAATGCCACCTCTGGCTGGTCCCAGAGTGGGGTGGGAATGGAGATTTTGCAGTATTCTTCCTCTGCCATGCCCACCAAGCCACACCACGCCCACCAAGCCATACCCACAGAACCGATAGTAAAAAAAAAATGGATTTCACCACTGATTTGAACCTTTAAAGATTAAAACCAACATATTGAATTGTGTCAGAAAACTACTAGAAATCAATAAAGTGCCTATAACGTTTGTATTATATGTATGCAACAAATCTGATCTGCCAGTTTGATCTTTATAGTAAATCTGATGCAAAGCACATTTCAGTTCTGTAATACAGCATGGATTGTTGTTGCCAGGTAGGACTATAAATGGCACAGCAGCTGACACAGAACAAAGACTGGAAACCATGCAGTAGCCATCAGATTAGTGACAGCCACCCAGAGTTAAAATTGGTGCAAATAACCAAGTGCTTTTGGGATTCGATATCAGCCTGTTCCAGCCTATTTTGATTTCTACAACCTCCAGAAACTGAATCAAGACCTCTAAGTCTTTTCCAGAAATAGGATGGGGATGCACAACTGGACATCATCAATATACTGCTAACAAATTGATGAATAATCTCTCCCAGCAGTTTTGCTATTAAAAGGTAAGAGTGAGATGGCTGGACTCTTTCCCCACAAGAGAATGCCCACTGGCAGACCTCTGTTCTTTTATCATTGGAAGCACTCAGTAGTGCCTCCTACTTCCCACCCCCTCAGGAAATTGACCAGGTTACTATCGTTTATGGTATCAAGCACAAATTCCCTTGCAAAGGTTAATATAATCCACTAGAGGAACTTTTTTTATGCTTGGACTTGAACCCAGACTGGATGAAATCTAGATAATCTTGCTTCCTATAAATCATTCTACAGCAAAAAACGTACATCTGAAAAAAATATCAGATTTGAACCATGGAGTTGTTATATTTAGGATTGTAATTGCCATTTTCCTATAATCATGAGTTTTCTAGTACCTGTAATAAAACTAGCTTATCAATCAAATAAGTGTTTTGGAATCTGTAACTACTAACCTTCAAGTCTGATGGTGAATAATAAAACTTCTGTGACCCTAGAATCTGTGGATAAGTAGTTACAAAAAACACTGGAGAAGTTACAAAGATCCCTCTTTATGATAGTATGACATCATTGGGTCCCCCAAATTTCTTTATCTCAGGATAAAAGTCAAAACATAATAAAAAAAGAAAACTTTAAGTCTTCTTATCTTAGTCATGTCTCCTTTTGTATGAGTACGTGTGATGTTGTAACCTTATGTTTTCTTAGATATAATTATTAGATATCACTAATAATTTCTCGGTATTTTGATTGTATTTTTAACATGCCTGTATTAAATAGAAATTCTGATTATACATAAGCCTTCATTTTCTCACAGAATATGACCTCTGTATACTAAATACAGATGGACACTGATCACACAGGAAGCCTGGAAGAGATACTTATTGTCTGGGGAACAAAATAATATTTTGTTTAAATTGGCAGCAAAAATAATTATATTTCCTGGTGAGAGCTGGTCACCATTTCAGAAAGTGATAAATAATAAGGCTCTTGGACAGGATTTTTCTTCTTATTTTTTTATTTTGGTACCCTCATAGCTGTAATCATGCTTCTTGTCAGGTACTGCAAAGATAAAGACAAATGACCTCCATAGCTATACTGTCAATGCATTTTGATATAAATTGAAGAATAGCATGCTTTTTAGGAGGGAGTAATTCACTGATTGTTCTGTTGTAGCCAGAAAAGAAACAGCATCTTGTTGCAACATGGTCCTCAGGGCAGAAAACATATATATTGGACACTGTTTGGGGATTGTGCTATTTCTATTCATTTTCATATTCACTGTATATGAAAGTACTGCAAGTAGAACTGTATCAGGAATCAACTTCCAATGTCCATCCATACTGTTTGTTTTAGAATTATAGTATGTATGCATTGGAAGGGCCTAGAGGTCGTCTGGTTTCATTTCCTTCTCTTAAATCATTCCTGATAGACAGCCATTCATTCCTAGCCTGAAATTCTTTAAGTCAAGGAAGATCTATTTGTGTTTTAGACAGACTATTCCTCTGCTTAGCAATTCTTATCCTCTTGGAATACTTACAGATATAAATCCTGAATTTGAAATTACACAGAATGTAACGTTAGAAATGACCTTAAAAATTTAACTTTCACCCTATTCCAACTGTCACTCAGTACATAAATACACTAACTGCTCTCTGTTTAACATGTCTTGCAAAGAAATGTCCACCATCTCATAAGGCAGTCCTGTGACACAATGGAATGTCTTCCTACAGGTAGTCCTCTATTTACGGCCACAATTAAGCCCAAAATTTCTGTTGCTAAGCGAGACAGTTTTTGAATTTGTCCCCATTACTTTTCTTGCCACCGTTGTTAAGTGAATCACTGTGATTATTAAATTAGCAATAAGTTGCTAAGTGAATTTGACTTTCCCATTGATTTTGCTTGTCAGAGGTTTGCAGTGATCCAGGACACTGCAACCATCATAAATGTTGCCAAGTGACTGAATTTTGATTATGTGACCATGGGGATGGTGCAATGGTCATAAATATGAAAATGGTCATGTCATTTTTTTAATGCTATTGTAACTATGAATAGTAATTAAATGAACTGTTGAAAGTCATAGATTATCTGTATTAGAATGTTTTCTTGTATTCCTGACAAAATATGCCATCTTATAATTTAAATCCTCTGTTTCTTGTTTTGTACTTTAAACTAACTTGAAAAAATACTGCCCATTTTCTGCCTGACAGCTTTTCACATTATTGAAGTCAACCATCACGTTTTCCCATAATGTCAGGCACAAGCAACTAGATCCACTTGTGAAGGATCGAAGTCAGCTACTTTACTGTGTTCTACCTATATTACAAGAACCTCTCCAGTCGGCTTGCCTTCCCTTGAGAACAAACAGAAAAGGTCCCATGGAACTTGAGGGGAAGGATCTGGCTTATGCCTCTTGCAAGGCTCAAAGGTAGTTCCCCATTTGACCATTCTCTTGCCTGGATGGGAGATTCCCAACACATCTTCATTTATTCTTCAGGCTACATTTAGCCAATAGTTCCTCATCAGGTTTTCCTTCCAGGCTCTTTATCATTTTGCTGTTCTCCTCTTGGTCTAATTTATTAAGGTCCTTCCTAAAATGTTGGGCTGCAAATTACAATATTGTTGTCTGACCAATAAAGAATAGACAGAATGTTTGACTTTTCTTGCTTTTGTTTGTTTGTTTATTTGTTCACAGTTCATCACAATGGTGGTTCTTATTCAAATGATATGCCACTCATATCCCTGGATTCTTCTGACATGCACTTCCAAAGGTAGGTCACTCCATTCAGAACTTAGCTATTTAATGTTTTGCTACCTAGATGCTTAATATTCTGCTTGTCACACCTCAACACCATTCTGTTGGATTTGGTTCATTATTCATTCTGGCAAATTCATTTTGAATGGTGATATTTTTCTCTGCTTTATTAGCCAATTCCCTTAACTTTTCTCTGCTTTATTAGCCAATTCCCTTAACTTCATGCTATCTTCAGCTTGACACTCCCAATTGATACTTCCCTCCAGGTGATGCAGAATAATTTATGAGGATTGACTCAGCATAAATTTGCTGGACTGAAAATAATAATCACATTATTGTTGCTGGAAAGTGGAGCTAGATATTTTACCATGTTTAATTAATAGGTCCAGTGCCAAAAGCATTTGGCATGGATGTAGGAAGCTCAAGTTTAAATTCCAACATAGCAGTGGCACGACAGAGAACTCCCTGAATGATTTTTGTATAATTTGAATATGAAAAGTATCATAGTTGAAATTGCAAAATTATTACTGTTTGAGAATCATGGACATTGAAAAATCAATCTTCTGCAGTCAACATGGGGGAAGTATTTTGATCTTTCTTTCCTGTTTGCCCAATTATATTTTTATTACATTGAAATGTACTTTTACAATTTGAAGTTCATGCAGCTATATAGGAACTTTGCCATTTAAAACTTGTTATTTTTCATATTCCATTTTTGAAATGTTAATTGTGAGGTACTGAACAGGTTTGAATACTATTTTAACTTGTATTGTATGAATCTTATGAAAATAAGTTGTCACTCTGAGTTTTTCACATATAAACAAATCAGTTAAATCAGCCAGTGGAGAAGATAGCATGCTAAGTCTGTCACTCTCCCAAGTTATTTGGCAGATTTCATTCTTCTAACTTAGCCGGACTCCTGCTTTGGAAGACCAAACAGAAGAAAAATGTCAAGAAAAGAAGCCTTATGTAAAGGCAAAAGAATTACAGACTATCTCAAAGATTCATAAATATGTAAATCTTAGAACTCCTCCACACAAAGAAGAACAAATCAACAGTGAAGGTATCAAAAGTGAGGCACCTTAGGTTTTTGTGACTCTTGACTCAATCAAGTGTTTGATCAGGTAACTCAAGTAAGAACTTAAACTGAAAAGAGAGAAGTCCACAACGTTTTTAAGAGAGGACTTAGCAAGTATGTCTGACAAATCTTAATAAGCAGTTTAAGGAAAATTTAAAGCAAATGTGTGACATAGCTCAAAAAGCTGTAACAAAACACCTCCTCACCATCCAGATAAGCAGAGATTAATACAGGATTAATAGCAAGCAAACAATCAAGCAATAAACAATAGCCCCATCAAGGAACTACCAATTCAAACAATCAAACAGGAAACAACAGTGTAATCAAGTTGGACTAGCATCCAAGGTCCCTTCCAACTCTTCTATTCTATTCTATTCTATTCTATTCTATTCTATTCTATTCTATTCTATTCTATTCATGGAAGAGAGGATGGACTATTTTATTTTTTTATCATAACTAGAAAACAACCAAGCTCAGGGAGTACCAAGATACATGGAAATTATAATTATAATACAATTTGTAAAAGAGGAGAACATTTTGATGCTAAACAGATAAATTTATAATCAAACTGTAATGTTATTGCTTAAAATAAACTGCTTAAAATAATTTAAGTAAAAATTCAATTTATACTTTCTATACTTTCTGAGGACACTGACAGTGCAATGACTGTAAATGCTGAAGTCACAATTCTCTGAATTTGGGATATTATTAATATTTTGCAGAGAGGTTTACTGTATCTCATGATGGCCATCATATTTTCTTCCATCTAGAAGTAAACAGATCAATTATCATAAATTTTAATGATCTTTTTCGATTTTTTTTCTAGAGAAGCAGATGAGAATGATGTCAGTTGTTAAATTAAATTGCCATATGGATATGAACTAACACAAAGCCAATTAGTTAACATTAATTTTAATAGGTTTCATCTTGTTATCACTGCTATAGTTGTCATGATCATCTGCTTGATCATCCTGCTTTCAAGAAAAGTCTAGTCTAGGATACCAGTGGTAACATATGGGATAAAAATAGACTGCTAACTGATTTTAAAAGCTCCTGCAAAAAAACAAAAAAACAAAAACCTTACAATATTATCACTTTACTGCTTGAATTCAGTGCTGGACACTTAACAAGAGGTAGAAATATGTTTTCTTTCCCTTCCATGAGCCATATTGAGAACATTATTCCTAGCAGAACCAGTGATGAAATAGTGTCCCTATATCCCACCATGTAAAACAGT
>JANHFM010002285.1:616318-626934 GCA_032468115.1 Grayia smithii
CTGTATGTTCTGCACATAGTTGAAAAACAGCAAGACCAGTCTGCATAATTCATGACTAGGGACCAAGAAGGTTAGCATCATGTACTGAATCAGCCTCAAAATAATGAAAATTGGGCATATTAAATAACATCCCTCTCTCACACTTGGTAGATGAAGGTTTTAGATAAAATTCTTCCTGATCTGTAGTGAAAATGAGAGTCAAAAAAGCTATACATCTAGCAGATGCTGGTTTCCCATCTCTGACTCTGATCCAGGGATTGTTCACAGATCTGAAATTCTGGCACTTTGGGGGCAAAAGAGGGATACCTGTTTCAGAAATAAATAAACACAAATACCTAATTGCAAGTAGAATTTTGTACATGCATGCCATAATTTACAATCCATATATTTGATTGGGTTTTGCTATTGAAAAGAATGGGGATACCCATAAATACAGGAGCCACAGATGTATCTACCTGTGATTACACATAAATACAATAAATGTTGTACTCATAATAGATAAACCATTCCCCTTAATTATAGTCCATTCCACCAATTCTAAATGAGCGTATTCTTTTTATATGAAAATAATACATGAAATTATATGTGAATAATGTGCTGATATATGAGCAATGTGAATAAATGTACAGTTTGAATAACTCTTAGAGATAGTAAAGTTTAGTTGGTTATAAATAAGTTAATTCACTTAATAATACCAATAACTGGGATCTTTGCTTTTGAGGATTTATGAGACAGAAATTACAAGTTAGAAACAATTTGACTCTCCATTAATCTCTCCATTTGTCTTCTACTGCCAAAGATTTTCTTCAGACAAAGACTACCAAGTTCCATGCATCTGGGCAAGAACTACACAGGTTTCATGTAAAAGATAGGATTGCTTTCATGCTAGTCCTGGGTAAATATAAAATCTTTGAAAACAAGAGGGATTTCAGTTTTCTGAATTATTTAAGACAGAGTATCTTTGAATTATTTCAACATTTCTTCCCAGGTTTCTTATTATGTGGGCTAAGTTGCCATTTAGGTCTCTTGACTGTTTATGTCATCCTGGCTGGGAAATTCTGGGAGCTGAGTGCACACATCTTAAAGTTGACAAGTTTGAAAAACATTGCTATAGATAGGGACTTTTTCATCTGTGCTTTGGAGAATGATCTTTGTTGGATTTTTGTAAGCACTGTTGATTTTTGCTTCTTCTAAATAATAAACACTGCAAATGTTTGTTATGTCTGCAAGCTACTGTTTGGAAGCAAGTCTTGAAAAAGTATACTGAGACTCTGCTAGCCATTCCTGATATATACCATTTTTAAAAAATTTTAAAATTCCTACTCTACCAGTAAAGGAGAATATTTGTAGCTCAGGATTGCAATGAGGCCTCCTTGGTGCTTTCTGAGCTTGGTTGTTTTCTTGCAGAGTTTTCATTATCCCAAATTAGATAACATCATCAGTGCTAGTAAGGAGTAGGCTTTGCTGTCATTTCATATTCTAGTGGCTTGCCTTCTCAGTATTGTGGGGGTGGTCTTGGAGGTCTTTATTTGGGTTGTCTATGTTATGTTGTTTGCATTCCTTGATTGGGGTATTCTTTATTTTTTGTTGTTCTGATGTTAATCTTGGAGTTAATCTATGTTCATCTGGGTGCTGATTGATAGTATGGAAGTATTTTGGTCTTTTTTGTTTCCTTTTTGGCTTGTCGATAGTCTCTTTTACATAATATGTACATATTGTTTATCTCTGTGTGTCTATTGATGACTAATTTGTCAGAGTGCCAGGCTTCTAGAAATTTCCTAGCATTTTTGTACTTGGCTTAGTCTCAGATGGTCCCAATTTCCCAGATGAAACTATGGTTAAATCTGTCCATATGTTGTGAAATTAAATATTTTTCATTATGTTTTCTGATTGCTAGTTGATGTTTGTGGATGTGTTCTGCCAGTCTTCTTCCTGTTTGTTCTATGTAGTGGCTGTTGCAGTCATTACACTGTATGTCATAGATCAGGGGTCTGAGGAACTCTGGGAGTTGAAGTCCACAAGTCTTAAAGTTGCCAAGGTTGGAGACCCCTGTCATAGATGATTTCTTTTTCTTCTTCTAGGGCTGCTGGGTCTTTTGCTTTATTTAGGTTGTTTTGGAGGGCTTTAGTGGCTTGTGTGCTTTGCTGATTCCATGTGGTTGTAATAGTCTGATAGTGTTTCTGAGATATTGGCAGTGTTATTCTTTTTACAGCTTGTGTTGGTTGTGCTATATTGGGCTGTGGTCAGGCACTTTTTGATAAAGTTGCATAGATATCCATTTTGTTGGAAGATATTGTATAGAAGTTCTATTTTCTTTTTCTGCTATTCAGGGTTGCGGCAGTGAGTTTGTGCTCATCCAAATAAAGTTCTTCAGAGTCTCACACTTCAGTGCTAACCCATTCAACATTATTTTCTTCATCTAAGAATACTGAAGGCATTGCTCCATTGCCACCAACACTGGGAAAATGTATTAATAAACTTCAATACTTCACAATTAGAGAGTGCAGTTTCAACTTATTAGTCACCTGAAGCCCCACAACCACTAATGTCACAATTATCACAGTCAAGATTTAAACTTATATTCACAATGGAGCCCATTTAAATCTGAGACTCTTGTTTCAGATGAGGAAATTCTAGCTCCATCACTTACAACTCACTCTCTAGTGCAGTGTTTCTCAACCTTGGTGACTTTAAGCTTTGCTGGCTTGGGAATTCTGGGAGTTGAAGTCCACCCATCTTAAAATCACCAAGGTTGAGAAACACTGCTCTAGTGAGTCATTGTTTATTTTGAGACAATCAACACCAGGGTCTCCTTCTTCTATCCCAGTATCAATTGTCTGAAGTGAATTCATTCTGTCTTCAGGAAATATCTGTCCCCAACTTAACTTCTACTTCTTCACATCTGCCTTTTGTGGCTTCTTGAACTAACCATTTGATTATTGGGATAACATTCCAATTCATAATTCTTATTATCTCATGTAGTGCTCTAAATCACATTCATCTGCTTTAATATTACTATCCACTTAGCTATAGCTTCTCTACGTAATCCTTTAACTGGCAATATCCCATGCTGACACTTTCACATAACCAGAATTACTGTATCATTGCAACTACAGAATATTATTTTGGCAGAGTCTTAACATTAAAGTCCATTCCCACATGGCCACTGGTCCAAGGTTGCAGTGTTTCTCAGGAACATGATTGTCTGATAACATCTGAAAACAAGTTTCCCTCCTGTATCTCTTATTTTATCTAAAGTAATATATCAAAAGGGAGGACTATCGTTCTAAGGCTTCTTGGAACCTATTAACTTATTAACTAATGTTCAGTTTGTAGATCAGACAGCAAGATTTCCTTCAAAAGCGCTAAGACCAATTTTAGTTATCACATATAGCACAACTATATGGTAGCTTTAGAACCTCTGGACATTAAAACAAAATTGAGCATATTATAATCCAGAGAGATCCCATAACATATGCTGGGTCTCACTATTCACTGTGAATTGAAAGTATATCCCATAACTTGCTTAATGTTCTCCCATGACTAAAAGAGGAGAATGTTTTTCAGGTATTGTTTCAATTAAGAAATATGTGACAAGCCCTCAAAGAAACTAAGGTGCTTTTGAAATACCAACAGCAATGGTATTTGCTAGTATCTGTTATTGTTCAGTTTAAAATCTTGACAAAAAATTACAGGAGGCAAATTAAATTGAAATAAGAATGTGTCTTTGAGAAGTTTATAAAAGCATATATTAAAGATCCTTGCATTAAACATATGGATAATGTAAAGGTATATAAATGAAATTTGTTTTAAAAAGCATATCTGAGAGAAAATCATATTTAGAACTTTCTATTTTACAGAAATATATAAAATGAATATGGCAGATTTCCCTCTTAGAGAAAGCAGTAAACAACAAATGAAAGCGGATTTTCCAGCTGATAAAATCCAGTTGGCAAACCATATGAATAGCTGAAAATCTACAGCTCTTACCCAGACTGAATTTATACTTATTCACACATTCCTAATAAAAGCTAGGATTCCCAGCTGTCTACCAATTATATCTGCATTCTCATCAATGCTTGTGGTGCTTGCCACTGTTTGAAAAAAATGTTTTGCTAAATTTCACTGCAGACTTTCATGTAGCTGATCTGCATATACAGTGAAAAATTATTTTCTTGCTGCATTTATTTATTACAAGATATAAAATACAGGTAATATTCTTAACTCAGATTGTGCACAGGAAAGAGCTTTTGGGCTTATGAGAAAGAGAATCCAATTAGAATAACAATAAAAATGCAAATGCAAATACATATAACTTTTTAGTCATTAAAAAGAATAAGAGGATCAGGTAAACTTCTTGCCAAGCCTAATGCAGAAATCTCACTACGCAGCACAAGAAGAACATCAGAATGTGGACAACTACATGAAATTATTTAGTGTAGGTTTAGATGGATGACTACTAGCTTTGATGTAGACCTTATTTTAAAATATAATCAACAACATCTGGACAAAGTAATAACAGGCTAGCTTGCTGTATGCAGATTCAAATATATTTATAGAATATATAGTGTAGAAACTGTGAGTTCAAACATAGCTGTAAAACAACAAAAATATAATGAACCTTAGCTTCATTTAGAGCTCTGTTGGTATGTTCTGCTTAATGCTATATTGGAAAAGACCATTTAGAGGGGGGGAAACCCATAGTGTATATAGAGGAAAATTGGTATCTGCTTAATTTAAAATTGGGAAGTTTACTAAGCAAATTGATTAATTATTCAGAACATTAGTGAATTCTTAGATATTCATGGGTCATAGATGGAATAGATAGGCATTCTTTGTAGTTTGAAAAATCACTATCTCTATATTATTTGATTCCCAGTTGGATTTTCTTGTTATCCAACCGTATGATGACCTGTATCATTTTCTTGCTTTTAGGGTCACTTTCTTTCCTATAATTACAACTCTATCAAAGATTGGCCTTTCTTTGAACACAGAGAAAAAAGCATAGTCATCTTATTATTTGGCAGCAAGTGTGAAGTGAGTTTTGTTCTGTCACTAGCTAAAATGTGAAGACAGATCAGCTTTAGAGTTTTTGACACAAGAGATATTCCTCTCCAATTATAAAATCTAGAGGCACAGTATTGGTCAGGAAAATCCTTTACAGAGCACATGAACAAAATCTGGGTGGAAAAGGTTATACTTTTATATTTTAAAAAAAGAATAAAGGAACTACAATGGAAAAATAAAATAAATCTATAAAATGATGAAGGAGCATGCAACAATTCTTGGGATTAAATTCTACTCTATTTGTTTACTAAAATTGAAATAACAATCAAGTAAATATCAAATAATATTTTTAAAGATAGCATGTCGCAATTAAGATGCCATCACTGATGAGCAATGAAAAGGGTGTAGCCAACTAGCTCAATACAAATGGCATGAACATCACATAAGATGGTTGAGATAGCATTTCTTGCAACTCCATACTGTATTCCTCCAGTGAAAGAAAATTTCCACTTCAAACCTACTTCAAAATAGAGCACAACGCATTTTGAAAGAAGATATTCACAATCAGATCCTCACTGAACCTACACTGTAATTTATCATTTCCCCAGCCACTATACCTGAAGCTTTCAACAGGCTCTGATGTGCTGAATGAAAGGAGAATTTCATTATACACTGGAATGCTGCTGTTGTAGAACACATTTCTGGAAATAAATACCATTAAATGGTTGTGACCTATTTCTGTATAAGCATGCATAGATGTGTACATCAATATTACTAGCACCTTGAAAATTGTAAATGCATTATCCAAATGTTCTGATTTGTTCAGTATTGATACATCTGGGCTTGAATAACCTAAATAATCACTAAATGGTATCTGTGCTGCTGTCTATGAGGACATTTGGATTTTTGCAGTGTAGTTCTAGTTGCTCTGTTCCTGATATGCTGTTCTGTAGTTTATTTCTTTCAGTGGGAAAAGTTGAACGGTATATTCATAGCTTTGAATATTGGAACAATGTTCAAAGTAAATGACTTTTTCCATAACTTAAGATTCTTAAACACTTGGATGGGGGTGAACCTGATAGAGAAAAATATCAGTGTTGATAGTATACAGTATTGCAATCTTTTCATTCTGTATATATCCTTAAATAAACAAACAGCATTTTCCAGCTCTTGAGCTAAAGTAAATCAGTCCTTACTGATGTTTTTTTGAGTTTTTCTTTAAAACTCAGAAAACATTCTTAATATCTCCAGATATCTTCTTTTTGTGTGTGTGGTTAGATATATAAACAGCAACACTTACAGTTAATGTCCTATAATATAGGGAATCACTTAATGATATTAATAATCATTAGGAGACATGCATATGTATGACATTCTGAGAAAATGTTTACAGTGCAACATGGAGCATTAAAAATGGCAGAAATAATTGTTACTACAATGTGCATCATTAACTGAATGATGTAACCTTTCTAGATGCCCTTACATTTACAGTTTCATTGATAAATGAATTATTCTCAGATAAAATGATGCAAGATAATTTGGAATCTAGATTTCCAATATGGTGCTTAAGAGGAAAAGCATGTCTACTGTGAAACAGTGGTTAATAACTTGGTCCAGAGAGTTTCCATAAGATATGCTGGGTCTCACTAGTACTTGTTATATTTTTAATCTTTTTTAAATTAAAAACCAGTCCAGAATGCACAGGCCACAGGCAGTGTAGGGAGCACCATGCTATGCTTACATGATCACTGCTTTGTGAACTACCAGCCAGCTTCTGGGTGCAATCATTTTTTTAAAAAAAATATTTTATTAAAAAAAACCAAAGGTAAACATTAATACAAGGTAATATAAAGTAAGGGAGAAAAGAAAAAAAAAGAAAGAAATCAAAGTGCTTCTGTGTGCAATTGAAGGTCCTAATCATCTCCTTTAAAGCCCTTCCTGGCATAGGGCCTGCATGAGAGATTACATGTTTTTAGTTTCTTGCTCACTTGATAAAATCAAGCAGGGTAGTTATCAGTAAATGGGTTGCTCCCGGTTCTATCCGGTTCTTAGAACCGGTAGTAAAATCGGCGGGAGGCTCCGCCCACCTGCCCCGATATCATCTGAAGGTGATCTGCACATGTGCAGAAGCATCTGCACATGCACAGAAGATTGTGCACGCAAACAAGCAAGAAGAGCACGCATTCACATGAGCAAGAAGAGCGCATACGCGAGCTAGCAAGCGAGAAGAGTGCGCGCGAGAGCGAGAAAATCGCGCGTGAGAGCAAGAGGATCACACGTGAGAGCGAGAAGAGCATGTGGAGAGCAAGAAGAACACACACGTGTGCTCCCACTGTGAATCACTAGTAAGTAGAACCCACCCCTGGTAGTTATGATCTAGATCAATCACTTGCAATAAAATTCATAACTATTCTGTAAAAAGAAATAGCTATTACTGATATTCTAGTTATTGTGCTAATTATACTTCCTTCTTTAGTCTATAGAGATTCTCAGTCATCCAGGTCTGAAAAAAGGTGCTTTTTTCAGGAGGCAACTGGACTTTCTTGTTTTTTCTTTTGAAGACATTTCGCTTCTCATCCAAGAAGCTTCTTCAGCTCTGACAGGAGAGTGGTTACCACTTGGAACAACCATGACTTGGATGACTGAGAATCTCTACAGATTTTCACTACCCTGATATTCCCAATTATTTTAAAAGAATCATCCCATAAGTGCAAATATTACCACAGTCTAAATGTCTCATTTTTTATCTTTGTACAATTAGAAAATTTAATATGTTCCTTTCATTTGCATCAGTTGTTACATAATAGAAGATGATAGAAGCTTTCCAGAAAAAAAAATTTGTCTGAAAAAATATTCCTACACAAATGAGTGTGATTCCAATTAGTACATTCATCTTAGTATCCAGCAACTGCACAAGTATTTGGGCAAATAATATTTAATGGAGGAAGGAAAACCTGAACAATCTACTTCTGCATGTTTTAGAGCAGTGGTTCTCAACCTTCCTAATGCCACAACCCTTTAATACAATTCCTCATGTTATGGTGACCCCTGCTGGATGCCTTTCTCCAAAGCGACACAGTCTTCCCCCTCCTCTCCCTCGCAGCACACGCAGACGCTGGTCGTGGCTCCCTTTTCTCGGCACTGCTGTCCCCTGGTCTGTGTCCACGGCGGGGAGGGAGGTGAGGAGGCAGGCAAAGGGGTGGCAGACTTGGCTGTTTCCCGAGAAGTCCCCGCTGCTGCTTCTGCTGCCGCTGTCACCACCGTGGTGCCTTCACTTCCTCCTCCTGCCGCCTCCTCTTCCGTTGGCTTTCAATTGTGTCGTGCCAACCCACAGCCCCTTATATTGAGCCTATATTGGTAGAGGAGCGGTGTCTCGGTTCCTAAGACCATCGGAAATATATGTTTTCCGATTGTCTTAGGCAACCCCTGTGAAAGGGTCATTCAACCCCCAAAGGGGTCCCAGCCTACAGGTTGAGAACCACTGTTTTAGAGTAATTACCTTGAAAAGCAGACATACAGTGTGGAAACTGCCAAACTATGCTTGACCTTAAACAAGAGACTGAGAAACAGTTAAAATGGTCTGAAGTGGCAAAAGTTGATCCCACAGAATTTTATGCCCCACTTATATTAGCATGTGTAATATTTACCAACAAACTCTGGAGTAGGCAAGTTCTTGAGAATAATGTGCACACTGTAATTGCAGTGCTGCAAACATGTAGATGCATTCACAAAACAGCAATCTTTCAGGAGTTTTTCAGAAACCAAATCTGGTAAGATGTTTCATGACCACTTTTCCTCTAGCTCCTTAGAAAGATCTCTCCCATCTTTTTCTGTTTATATTTTTAATAAGAAAATAAGTAGGTTTCAAAGCACTGGGCTGTAAGTGTCTATGGAGAGTCTCAGTCATCCAGGTCATGACTGTCCCAGAGGTGTTTTTTCAAGAGGCAACTGGATTTTCTTTGCTTTTCCTTGCAGATGTTTTGCTTCTCATCCAAGAAGCTGTCAAATAGTCCTATGGACTCAGGCAGTGGTGGGTTGCCCCCGGTTCGGTCCGGTTCGCGCGAATAGGTAGCGGTGACGCCGTGACATCACCGAACCGGTTCGCAGCGTCCCGGGCCCACCCGCGCGCCCAAACTCACCTTTTTTTTCCGAAAACCCGGAAATTAGCGTTCTGCGCATGCGCAGAGCGCTTTTTCGGTGTTTTTTTTTTTCAGAAAAAGTTTTTGCGCATGCGCGATAGCGTGCATGCACGAAGAGAACCGGTAGTAAAGGTAGGTAGAACCCACCCCTGCCCTCAAATATTGGAAGATCCTGGATCCTGGACTTATGACCATTCGTTTAGCAACTGTTCGAAGTTATGACGGTGCTGGAAAAAAAAGGTGACTTAACTTATGACCGGTTCTTGCATTTATAACGGTTGCAGTATCCCTACAGTCACATGATCAAAATTGGGCTTTGGGCAACTTTGCAATGACAGTTGGGGCATCCTGAGGTCCTGTGTCCCACATCGGCGACTTTCCCAGGCAGCCCTTGACCAGTAAAGTCAATGGTGCGGGGATGTGGGATTCGCTTAACGACTGCAGTGATTCACATAACGACTGAGGCAAAAAAACCCTCATAAAATTAGATGCAACTTACTTAATGACCACCTTGCTGCTTAATGACAGATGTTCCTGTCCCAGTTTTGGTCATAAATCAAGAACTAGCTGTAATTTCACCAGCAGCCATTTCAGAAAAGCCCAGAAGGGGTCAGTCTTTATTTAGCAGAGCCATCTCTATTCAGAAATAATTGTCCTATTGGATGAATAATCAACCATCTATACCTTTAAAAGAAAAACACTGATCAGAGGCTCTTAGGACAAAGCTTAAGAACCTACACATCGGAGTTTTACTGAACTATGATTCCCAACAGCCTAGCTGACTGCTAAGGATGCTGGGAACTAGAGTGTCAATCTCCGGAAAGTCAACATCTGCCCAATAAATAAGACTTTAACATTATCGAGTAATTTCACGTATCTTTTGCAGCAGGGGTGGGATCTAATTTTTTTTACTACCGGTTCTGTGGGTGTGGCTTGGTGGGCATGACTTGGTAGGCGTGGTAGGATATTGTAAAATCTCCATTCCCTCCCCACTGCAGGGGAAGGATATTGTAAAACCTCCATTCCCTCCCCACTCCAGGGGAAGGATACTGTAAAATCCCCATTCCCTCCCCATTCCAGGGGAAGGTTAATGCAAAATCCCCATTTCCTCCCCATCAGCTGGGACTCGGGAGGCAGAGAATAGATGGTGGAGGGGCCAGTCAGAGGTGGTATTTACCGGTTCTCCGAACTACTCAAAATTTCCGCTACCGGTTCGGCAGAACTGGTCAGAACCTGTTGAAACCCACTTCTGTTTTGCAGACTGAGAGACACCTGTTGTCCTGTATGGTAGCTACTCATGCTCCTTTTATATATTCACATGGCTGATTTGACCTGGGAAAGTTATAAGTCTGCATTTTTATTAATCTGCTCACTGTTCTTATCACCCATCTCCTCCACTTATGACTGTATGACTGTAACCTTATTGCTGGTATCCTTAAGATTTATATTGACTGTTTCCTAATATGATTC
>JANHFM010002285.1:636136-648187 GCA_032468115.1 Grayia smithii
GAGTCAACCTTGAGCCTTGGTGAGAATCGAACCAACACTAATTGCTGGCATCTGGAACTAACTGAACAGTTAGTTCAAAGCACTAATTAGGTGAGCCACCAAGCACTAATTAGGTGAGCCACCAAGGAACTCTATTTTACTGGGTATTTTAAGACTTCTTTCCTTTCCCCAACTCAGGATCTTTTGCTCCTACCTTCTTCTAGGAGTACTATGCTCAGTATGAAAATATAAATGATTTCTAGTTCTGTGTCACCCAATTGTAGCACAATGAATTAGAATAGAACTTGTTCAGATGTCTACAAAAAGAGCCCAAGAAGATAATGCAGTAGACGTTAAATTCATCACATATAAATAGCATTTTTAATATTCTTTAAACTCCTGATTTATTAATATGGGGTATTTTAATTTCTACTCCAGTATTCTTATATCTAACTTACTGATACCATATGTACCAATACTTTCGATTTCCTTTCCATGTCATCCCAGATTAACTACTATCTCATAGTGGTGTCAGTTTAGATTTTAGTTACTATTTTAAGGGAGCAATGGAAGATGTGATTTGGCGAAAGATGGAGGTTATAGAGAAACTTATTCAATACTTATTGAATAAGTATTAAGGAGCCTCTTTTTTCTTTCCTTATACTTCAAGCCTGAATTAAAACCAGGCATTTTTTGCTGAACCAATGTTACAGAATAACAGAATTGGAAGGGATCTTGGAGGTTTTCTAGTCCAACCCCTGCTCAGCCAAGAAACCCAATTCCATTTTAGACAAATCGTTGTCCAATCTCTTCTTTAAAACTTCCAGTATTGGAGAAGTCACAACTTATGGAGGCAAGTTGTTCCACTGATTAAGTATTCTGTCAGGAAATTTCTCCTTAGTTCTAGGTTGCTTCTCTCCTTGATTAGTTTCCACCCATTGCTTCTTGTCCTGTCTTCAGGTGCTTTGGAGAGTAGCTTGACTCCCTCTTCTTTATGGCAGCCCTTTAGATATTGGAACATTGCTATCCTATCACCCCTAGTCCTTCTTTTCATTAAACTAGACTATCCAATTCCATCAACTCTTCTTTATATGTTTTAGCCTCCAGTCTTCTAATCATTTTTGTTGTTCTTCTCTGAACTCTTTCTAGTGTCTCAACATCTTTTTTACACTGTGGAAATCAAAACATTGATTGTGTATTTGGCCCTGTCATCAGAAAAAAGCAGCAAACTGTCTTACTTTGAGATTTTGACAACTTTTCCTATTAGACCCCATTTCTGTGACAAAGTAACATAGCAGATGCTACTCAGAGGTTTTCCATTAAACCTCCACTTTCTGTAAACACGCCTTCTGAATATTTTTCTCCTGAAGCAACTTTCTTTGTTATTTCAGAACATATATGCTATCATCTTTGCCATTACTAACATAAATCAATTGATAGCAAATAACCTAGTGGAATATCTATTAACTTGTCACCAGGAGTAAAATGTATTCAAAACTTAAAACTTGCTTTATTTCATAAAGTGCTACTCACTGTAGCAGTAAATAGTATATATTCGTTTAATAAAAACACTTTTTAAGACCCATGGTGAGAAATCCAATCTACTTACTCTTTATAAATGAATTAAGATTAAATACCATAGCTGTGACATGATATTCTGTTTGTATTTGCTTTCTTGCCTTTCATTCTTCAGCAAGGCATGGAGATTAGTTTAGCTTGTGCCTTGTTTCTCCAAGCTACTTACTAGCCTTTCATGCAAAGAGTAAAGAAAACCCAATTCATCATAATGCTAATTATATGATCAGTTATATATATAAACATTATGAACCACCTGAGTTGGGAAATCATGCTTTGCTACATTTATGTGGGTTTTTTCATATTTGTAGAAATGAAAGTTACCTTTAAAAAAAAAAAGACAAAAATCAGCAATGTCAAAACTGAATATTGGAGAGATTTTTAAAAGGTTTCTTTGGAAGAAAACAGTGCTGATTCCTTTGGAAAACAACTCCA
Source organism: Grayia smithii (assembly GCA_032468115.1). NCBI lineage: Eukaryota > Metazoa > Chordata > Lepidosauria > Squamata > Grayiidae > Grayia > Grayia smithii. The sequence goes on from JANHFM010002285.1 coordinate 638,126, forward strand.
AATAGAAAACAGAGGTCATATTTTAATGCATTTACAAAGCTGTTCAACTGGAAAGGAGACATGTTGCTCTATTTTTCTACTCTGACTACCCCCTGCTGTTAACTTCTCCTTTGAGATATGTTGATTTGGCCATTTAGCAATTCAGTGTGCATCAGAAAGCTGCTGATTTCCCTTATCAGCCTGTGATTCATTTGGCTAGTAAAATCACTATTGAAACCCATTTGCATCATTAACTGTTATTACTAAATCATTCAAAAGCCTGAGAAAATGCAGTCACAGGAAAGGTTGTATGCCCAATGTGAAGAACATTTGATAAGCTCTTGGAAATAGAATTCTGGCACCTCAATCTATTGCTTCTGTCAATGGAACTGAGCACAGAAATTCAAAATATATTTGATATCCACATGTATTTTTCTTTTAAAAATATAACATCCCATCTTTCTGTATTTTATTTGTTGGTATATTTGTTTTATCTAGGTTTCCATAACCTTTTAAATAAATTTTATAATCAAAGGCCATATCAGATGTGACCTTCATCTAATAACAATTATGAAAGCAGCATTGTTTTCAAGCTTTGCCCTTTTGGAGATGCATGCTATATGACAACACACATATAGAGGGAGTTGCATTGGGACAATGCTGCTTTTGCCAAATTAACATCTTCTGTGGATGTTGCTGCACCCAACCCTTTTTAAGGCAAACCTTTTTTTTTAAAGAAAAAATTGAGCCATTTCTCTCTTACACTTTTTGTACATAGAAGCCTAGAGAGAAGAAAGGTAAGTTGATAACAAATGATAAAAACAAAATCCCTTCCACATTACCATATATATAACATTTTGGAGAATATTGGTGTCCTAGCCCTGAAAAACTCTGTCCTAATGCTTAATTAAGGTTTATAAATCTGCATTGGGGTAGAAATGGAGATGGGGGACAAATAATGATTCTTAGTAAGTAACAGAAGTTAGGAATAATTGGCTTGAGGAATACACTGGAAGTTGAAGTCTACATATCTTCAAGGTTCAATTTGGGCAATAGGTTCTGCCTATCTTTACTGGTAACAACAACAACAACAAACTTCATCTTGAAGCAAAGGGAAAGGAGATAGCAAGGCATGTGAAGAGAAGAGAATCACCTAGAAAGAGACCAAGAAAAGGGAAAAACTGAAAGAGAAGATTGTGAAAGGTACAAACAAAGTGGAGAATGGAAAAGTCACATGATTTTGATGAGTTGAATTCCAGGAGAAACAGATAACCTGAACAACATGGAAGGAAATTGTGTTATGAATGAAGGTAATCTTCTTTGTGATTCGAGGTAAGGAAGGCTCTTCAACAGGAGCTAAGAAAATCTTCAGGGAGCAGATAATAAATGTTTTGAAGGGAAGGTTTCAAGATGTTTAGATGGACAGCATGAGCTGTCTGGGGCCTATGACAAGAGCAGAGATAAGTATCTCTTGCTAGAGGTAAGAGAAGGTATCAAACTGTGACCCAGAATGCTCTAGAGCGTCAACAGGAACTAAGGAGAGGGCTCTTGAAATTTATATTCAGGGTTATAATCTATGAAGTTACTGTCCAGCTAAACTGGAGAAGAAAATTCAGGAGCATTATCTCCTCTTTGAGGTAAAATAAAATTATATGTCGAGATTTCCACTCTCTTCTTTAGGAGCTCTACTATTCTTATAAAATTTGTTTTTGATATTTTTGTCAAAAGTTTACTGTCATTGTACAAACTCTATTCTTAAGCATTTTGTTCCAGCTAAGCTACTTATGGCCACTTTCCCTGGAGCATTGTATGCAAGGCTGAGCATTTGAAGCATTGTTAGTGATCTTATCAGTGCTAAATGGATATTTCAGCCAAGTGAGACTGTTTAGGCTTTTGATTATCTTAGGGTAAAAGAAAAAAAAGCTTTTTTATGTTTATTAATAAGAAAATAAAGAAAAATAAAATAGTTTTTGAACCTTGAGATTAATGTTTTTGCTTTTCTCTCTTCAGAAAGAGTTAGCACACAGTTCAAAGCTCCTGGAGCCAAGAGGTGACACTAAAGAGTTTAATTTTCCTTATTATTGTCAATTTATGAGCAATTAAGTTTCTACGCTGTCTCACAAACTGGTGTTGTTAAAGAGGAGGAGCCTTCAATTTCTTTATCTAGGACAATGCTTCTCAACATCAGCAGTTTTAAGATGTGGAGACTTCTGGAGTTGAAATCCACACCTTAAAATTGCTGAAATTGAAAAAATACTGATTTAGAAAGATGGATGGTGCCAATTAGAAAAGTTTATGTATACACATAAACAACATAAGCCATACTCCTGGACAGGAGGTAGGTGTGGTTTCAGGCACATGCAGGACATTCAAGACTTGTTGGGTATCAATGATACCCTTGTTATCCATCTTTAATCTATGTGATGTTTACCAATTTCTTCACCTTAAAATCTACTGTTTTACATCACTCATGAAATAATTCTAGTATAGCTTTATAGATTTAAGTTATTATTACACTCCACTAAATATACAAGACAGCTTCTCAAAATCATTTGACCAGGGTAATGTAGAGCTCAAATACTGACCTGAATAATTTGCAGCAGATATTGAAGATCTGAGCATGACTTCTTCAAAATATTTTCCCAATTGACTTTTTTACTTGAACACAATGACCTGGAATAAAAAGTAGTCATTGCACTAAAATACAGCAGCCATTGCATAAGTTTTTATCTTAATATTGAATATCTTAAGTAAACTTCAATCCATAGAGAAGTTAAATGCAACCTAAATATCAGACGTTAAATGTAGTTAATTCTCTTGATCAAATAAGACATACTATCAGGGGTGAAATCCAAATTTTTTTACTACTGGTTCTGTGGGTGTGGCTTGGTGGGCATGGCAGGGGAAGGATACTGCAAAATCTCCATTCTAACCCCACTCCAGCGGAAGGATATTGCAAAATCTCCATTCCCACCTCACTCTGAGGCCAGCCACAGTTGTTCTCCGAACTATTCAAAATTTCCACAACCGGTTCTCCAGAACCTGACAGAACCTGCTGGATTTCACCCCTGCATACTATGCATTGTACATCGAATTTTATTCTAGGTGTACAGTTCAAGTTAATTCATAATATTTATTTCCTATTTCATATACATAGAAACTCCCAATCTGTATTCTTCAGATTGCAAAACTCCCTTGTAGTATCAGCTTCTGCAAACAATCATATGTTTGTTTATCTTCATTATCCTTTTATTTCCTACATCATCCTACCTTTCAGTGCACTAACCGATTTGATTTAGACTCTTAATTGTTTTGCCATTCAGTTTCCCAACTTTCTTCTGCCATGCCTGTCCAGAACTTGCCCCTTATTTCCTTATTTATCTTATTATGTTACTAACAAGTAAGAGTTCTTAGTCAATTACAATTGCTACAATGCTCCTCTTTTTCTTCCTCTGTGTTTTCCTACATTTTTCTTTTCTATTTTTCTTGAAATATTTTTGTTGTGTTTTTTGCTCACATATCCAATATATATGTAGGCTTCCCATCACTTTCTTTTCTTCTGACTCACCTTGTAATTCCAGAATTAATCACTGTAGTGTACACTTCTCAGGTATATATGGTTCTTTCTGTATGAAGAGAAGACAAGAAAAAGTGGGAATTTTAGTTCCATCTTTGCTCTTCTCATCTTTCAAAATTGGAGCCAAATATTTGCTGTGTTAAATTACTTCTTAGATTTCCCAGATTACAAAACAATTGGGAAGCTTTTGTATGTAGACAAAGTTTCTGTTTAAAATGTTATACTTTCAAATAGAGGAGGATAAGTTGGCCAATGGAAGAAGTGGCCAAGGGCTTTCACTAGATGTTAGGCAACTCTATTGTAAACTGTGAGTATGGTCTTTTCCATTTGCATAAAGAAACACAGGAAATCGTTTTATATTGAAATGGTTTATTAGCCTTTCCAGCCCATGATAACCAGCACTGACAAGAAATGAGTTTCTAAAGACATGATAAGGATTGAATATGAAACCTTATGCACCCAAAACTTGCTTCTTATCCCTCTCCCTTATGTGTGATGTCTTTTGGATTACAAGATTGGAAGTAAGAAGGGTTTTATTATGAGCCCATTTTGCAAAAGAGCCAGGTAAAAAAACTCAGATAAATATTTAGGCTATTCAATCTTAATACATCCATTAAAATGTTTAATACTAATTAAGGTGAATACTGGTTAATTCTAATGTTTATCATCAATGAACTAGTTGTTCTTCTGGAAAGTAGTATTGCCCTGTACTAATCAGCCCTCTTCTGATAAATTGCAAAATTAAAGTGATGCTATTTTCATGTCAAACATTCTATGTATTTGGCATTATGTATACAGTATATCATTTTGTTTATGCATTCAACATAAATGCCTAGTCAAGCCAGCTGCATTTGAAAACAATTAGAGATAAACTAATTGTTCAATTTGTTTTCTTAAAATATTATATTTAATTTATGATGAACTTTTAATTTAATCAATAAGGCATGACAGGTCATACATTATAATAAATGCAATATTAGGTATTTAGCAAAGCTAAAGCTCTCCAATAAATCAAGAAGTGTCATTTTTTTCTTCTCTAACACTTACATCCTCAAGGGTCTTATTGAAATAATATGTTCTGGCATCCATGATATACTGTCCTTTTCTATTCTTTTGATAGATTCTCATTAGACTTTAATGATTACAAAATGAGCATTAGGAAGGAATAATTTATTATCTTACTGTTATTGAAACTTTATCTTCACTTTTGAACAAACATTTGGCTACAAGTAATCTGGACATTTATCCCTATTTATCTCTATTTATTGTACTAACCAATAAATAAAATGCTAAATTTTTACTTTTAATAACCAAGTTTTGAAATTTTCTTATTACTGAAATAGAAATTGATGGGAACATTGATTAACTGAATTATCTGTTCACCCAAGGCAATGCTGGTGAATTGTGCTGAATATACTGTAGTTACAGCCTATTTGTCAAATATTCTTCATTGACATGGTGAGGGAAAAGCATTGGAGTGGAAAGGGCAGATGTAAAGTGGTTAGGATCATAGGATGTTCGAACTGCTGCTGAATTAGAGATTACATTTATGTTATCCTTTAAGTTGCAAGAAAAACAGTTTACAATAAGTTTAAAATATAGAAAAGAAAAAAAATATGTCTGTTGGAACATATCTAGTTTTATATATTACTTCTGTTATACATTTTTTATTTATTTCCAAATTGGAAATTGGAAATAAAATGTAGAATAAAAAAAATATGAAACAAAAACAAAGACAAAAAGTGTATAAAACAGAATATTAAACATATATATAAAATTCCCACTGGTTGAATATTTCAAGAATAATAATTCTTCAAGAATAATAATTTCAACAATATTTCAGGAATAATAATTGTTCCTCCCCTTTGCAAAACAGGTCCACAATTTATGAACTTCTACATCTATATTTGCAAAATTGCTATATAACATTAAAACATGTTACAAATATAGAAATCTATTATCAGTCACCCAGTTTGATTTACCATCTATCTACTATAAGATAACAGGTAATCCCAACAACAAAGATAAACTTTAAAGCCCTCTGTTAACAATCTGCTATTGTATTTAACTCACAGAAAGTCCACAAAGTGACTTCTAATCTCTCATAAACCCACCCATTGCTCTAATTCACCCAGGATTATATAGCATCAATTGATTTTTAATAATAAAAACAACCCCCTTTCAGTTTATAATATTTAAAATGGTAAGTGGAATCTTATAATTTTAGTTGTTTACAACAACTGCTTCTCATTCTTCAAAAATGTAGGTGTCCATTGAGAATATCTCCATAGCACTTTTTAGTAAATTTTCCTACAAATTGGGACACAATGGTCTCTTGAGAGCAGTCGTCTAGTTGCACATAGTAGCTCTATTACAAATTCCATCAGCTTTCCTTAGAAGGTTGTTTGTTAATGCCCCTTTTAGCCTCCTCTAGCAAGTCTCCAGTTTTCAAGCAAAACTTGTTCTCCTTGAAATCTGTTAACAGCAAATCACTTTCCAGTCCATTCAATTGAATGGCTCATTTAAATACTGTTGCCTGTATCATGATGTCTTCTTTAGGAGGATTTGAAACTTTTGTCATACCTTTTATCCAATTTTTCATTTAAAATGTAAGTTGCCAAACATTTTTTTTCAAAAGCTTTCAGGAAGGTTTTAACGTTAAAAACATCTGAGTCCCATCTCTCTCTTATGTATCTTTTTCAGAATATTGTAGAGAATATATAATTTATAATATTCAAACTCCTTAATTTATTGTTGCTTTGTTTTTAATATAGTCCAAATTTCTTATGTAGCCAAGCTTTTGCAGCAGAGCGAAAACAGTTCTTTTCAAGGACAAAGAGAATAAATGTTCCATAACGAAGTAACAACAGAAGAAGCTGAGATAATAATTTTCACAGCTGACAGAAAAAAATTATAAAGGGGGGGGGGAATTGTTGTCTTTTTTAAAATGAGAAAGAAAGAATGTGTACAAAAATAAAACAAAGCAATGGAGTTCTTTTGGAAAAACAAGTAAAATACAAAATCACTAGGGTAAAAATCAGATCAATGAATCAGATCAAGTCCTTTTTTACTGAAAAAAAAAGCCCTCACACCACCAATTTCTTTGTAGTGAAAAAGAAAGTATTTTAAAACTATGGAATAAAATGATGAAAAGCAAAATGCTATTAAGCAAACAGCATTGGTCCTGGCTATTAACTGACTTCAAAAAATGGTATTAAAAACAGAGGCACACCTAAAAATACAAGCAGCAACTGGAGAGCCCACCATTCCCACTTACTCCCATTCAAAGCTGGAGAGCGCTACCAAAAAATTGGCTTTGGCAACAAAGTCAGCTGTTCATCTGCAGGAAGAAAAAAAGGTACCCACTGCTCAGTAAGCCATTTTCTGGGGCTCTCTCTAGCTTTATATATTACTATTGCATTGAAAAACTCAGATTGCCTTGCCTTGATTTTAGTTTTAGAACCAGGCTTATAAGAACTTTTTAATTTCATGACAATCTGATAAATTTGTCCCATTTGAAAATTCAATTAACATAGAATAAGATCTTGATCCCAAATATAATTAATAATCATGATTTGATCAATCAGCATATGTTGCTCTTGTAAAAATATAATTCAACACAATGGAGTTATAAAACAAAATCAGGTAAATGCATAATATAATATTTTCAAATTTGTCTTTAAAACTGGATAAATCCCCTAAGCATATAATAACAGTAGAAGAATACAATTGTCTTCATTCTTTTTTACTATTTTGTTTCTATGGTATGGATCAGTAGATGTCATATTAAGAAGATTAACATTTTGTATCAAATGGTATCATATAATGTTTATAGCAATGGCTTTAGCTGCTAGCAATCATTGGTTAATTCTAGGTCAGCCACTAAATTCACTGGATGACCTTTTATGACTCTTCTTTTATATTTTATGTTTCCTTTTTTCGAATAAGATGCCTCCCTAGAAAAACCATCTTAACATTTTCTTAAAAGATGAGATATACCTTCTGAATTACATAAGATTTTCTCTTTGACTTATTTTAACAGAATTACTGTGAGGATCAAGTAAGGCAATGCCAGATTTATTAAACTACTAAGTCTTTGGAGTGGTGCAGTAAAAAAAACCCACCCTAATAATAATAATATTAAAACAATGAAATATCAGATCAATCAAGCATGATCAGATAACATTACAAGTGAAAAAAATCATTTAAAGCTTTCATCAAGCACTAAATAGAATGATATTGTCAAACAGTCTTTTCATCTCTTAGAGACAAGCTACCATTACAGGATAAAAAGACTTTTCCATATTAATATTATCACCAGGAAGAATAATGTTTAATATGAAATAGAAGAAAGGCGAGCTATACCAAGATGCTCTCAAGATACCATCAAGATGCCTATCATCTTTGGTGCAATAATCCTTGAAAGGACATACACACTAGAACTCAACATTCCTTCTGGGTCTACCGAAATGGCTGGTTGAAAATTTATATGAAGAAAGTGTTTTAGCTTGTATAGTTTACACAAAATAAATGTTAAAAGCAATCCTCAGAAACAGTGCAATGTACTGTTACCACTAGAGTAGCCTGGGATCAGGCACAGAATTATCTATCCTTAGGCTCTCTGTGTCCTCCCAACCAACCTATTAAACTCTCCATACCCTTTCCTATTCTAAGTACAGGACATGGCTAACATCACTTTGTCTCTAAAATAATCTCTCTCCCCCCTCTCTCTGAAAGAGAGAGACAGAGAGAGACAGAGAGAGACAGAGAGGGAGGGAGAGGGAGGGAGAGAGAGAGAGAGAGAGAGAGAGAGAGATGCCCATCTCATGAAGAAGTATCAAATAACTAAATGAGTTAGCTATTCAGGATGGTATGTTTTCAGACCATCTTTCGTATTAACTATATTTCTGAACCAAAGTTCCTTTTGATGAATTGCATCCTAAGCTTTATGTCTATTATGATGCTATTGCTTTTTGCTCATAACTGTGAGGAACATGGTACTCATTATCATCATGAAGAATGCTGCCTATCTTTTTTCCACTACCACATTGGGGAGATAACTGATAGACAAAATTGATCTAATAATATTGTCCACTGTATCAATTTCTGGGATTTCTAGCTGTTTTTGCCCATCCAAAGGTTAGAAAACCTTTGGTGAATTTAGATCTATTTGATATATTTCTGAGAGCTACAAGTAAATGAAATAGCAGTAAAAAAAATGGTTAAAAATACAATTTAGGCTATTTAAATATTTCATGAAAGTAATATATTTCTACAAAAACATTTTAGATTATCTTACCTATTTGCATTTGTCTTCTATTAATAGGCACTGAGAGTGGGTAAAACAAAAAATACAAGTGACTGTGGCATTTATGTAAAAGGAAAACAAAAAGATAGGAAAATCATTGCATTCTGAGGAATCTAAATCATGATTACACAATCTTTTTATACATATACTTCAGAAGTGTAACAGTCAGGTTGTGTGATAATTTTAGGCCTGGAGAATGAACAAAATTCTGAAGACAGTTCTAAATGCTCATGCAGCTAACTCATCCAGAGAAACCTTGTGAACACAAATATAAACTATTTTATCAAATACAATCTTTAAATGCCAAATTTATTCATACTTTATAATTTTAAGCTTAGAAAACGGATAAATTGAATGTATATTAATCCTTTGAAATCCATAGAGCTTTCTCAGTGAAATATGGCACTCCCTTTGTTTCTTCATTATGTAGATAGATATGCTTTTCCTTAAGTCATCAGAGGAAGTCATCACACAATTGCCCTTGTGGAATACTCATTAATCTAATAATTAATTTGAAATGGATCTTCAAAACATTATTCTTTTCCCATCATTCTCTATAGATTCATTTAAATGCCTTATGTGTATAATGATTAACTTGATGGTTAATTAATTGTAAAAATCTGAATTAAAGCTTACTTAGAAGATGAATTATTACCTGACAGAGATAAATGTATCATTCCCTTTTGCTTACTTGAACAGTTTAACAATTTTGCAAAAGTGCAAAATCTGTGCACAAGATAGTGAGTCATAGATTTTTTGGGGAAAAAAATAGAGAAATTGCTATTTTTATTTTTAATGTGATTGATTGATCGATTGATTGATATAATTTGCAGTTTTAAAGCCACCAACTTCTTGATAACTCTTCAGAAAAGCACATATTTAAAACAAAAACCCAAAAAAATAGAATACCCAACAATAAAAAAAAGATCATTAACCCACTGAAACTTTCCCCATAAACATGTAGAATGAAACTTTTTACCTAAAAAGACACAAAACTTTCCACATAAAATATACATCTCATCCTAGAGAAAGAACTAGATCCTCAAGACTCATTTAAAGGTGTTCTGAGCCATTTGAATATCTGGAGGGTTAGTGGTCTTCAAAGGGAACTTTGTGTACATGTTCTGTAGAATAGAATAGAATAGAATAGAATAGAATAGAATAGAATAGAATAGAATAGAATAGAATAGAATAGAAT
>JANHFM010002285.1:670256-680828 GCA_032468115.1 Grayia smithii
AAAACTTTTTCAATAAAAAAAAATTGTGTAATGCACATAACTGTTGGATGTAGTAATAAGCTCAGATTTACATTTGGAATATAAATTCCTACATTACTTTAAAAAATTAGTATGTAAGCAATATCTAAAAAAGAAACAATCTTAAAATCGGTATATAGCCTAAGACTGAATGGCATTGTGTCTGCCTACTTTAAATATCATAATTTTACAAGAGTTGAAGATATTATTTTTCATAACTGTTTACTTAGTCTTTTACAAAAGCAAACTAAGATGGAAGTCTATCAATTAATAGGACACAATTATTATTGGATGATTGATTGATTATTATTATCTTTAAAAAAGAATAAAAAATGTAATAATAATTACAATAGTAACAAACACTAATTACCAAACAAGATATATACATGAAATAGTAAAAACTGATGAGTATATGTTTTAGATGTATGAAGGCTCAAGCTGAGGTACTTATATGCCCTTTGTCTATGTTTCATGTAAGGGACTGAGTATTTATAATCTTCCAGATGTTATGGAAGTATCTTTTCCAGTCTGTTATTGCTGCTAATTCTAGTTACTCCTGCTTACAGTTGTAAAAACAATAGGAAGGTCACAGCGCCCATTCCTGTTCTGTTCCCTAAATTATTCGGTTTCCATATATTTTATGTTTAATTATAATGCAAAGTTGAAGACACAGTTTTTCAAGAAAAAGTTCAGTAGGACTTACTCCTGAGTAAATACAAAGAGGTTTGCTCTGTATATGTGAAAACAATTACTCCATGAAAAAGAAATGTCCAATTCAAAGATGAGTACCCAAGACATTTGGTTTTTGCCTTTAATATATTCAAGGGGATATCATTGTTTTCCTAATTGTTAGCAGCTATTAATATTAAGAAATAAGTATCAGAAACTGCCCTATGTACTAAATCTTATCATTACAGCTTTTCAGTGAACTGTCTTTGGTTCACATTGGTTCTTGGCTCTTTGCAGGCAGGAAAGAGTATAAAAAGTCTTCCCGCTGAAGTGGAATTTTACTGGGATAAACAAGTTCCAGTTTCTCTTATGTTTCTGGTCTTTGATTCTGTCTTCTATTTTGACCTCAGATCCTGATTTCTATTTCCAACCTCTGATGACTGGATAACTGCAATCCAACTTTGACATTTAGATAGTCATGTAATCATTAAATCTAATCCTTAGAGAATTGTTCTGAATGGCTCAAAGGCTACACGTACAGACACATGCACGTTTTACTTTAATTTGATGGGCCCATTTTCTATACTTCAGGGGCTACTGCAGCCTTCAGCCACCACTGGTTAGCAGTGCTAGAGAAAGTTAATTTCAGAGTGTTGAACTATTGTGCCACCTTTACAGATGTCAATAGGATTTTTAAATATTGGTGGAATATCAGATTTCTGTAAACAATCCTTTTTTTTTTGCAAAAATATGTTGGTAAAGGGCACTAGTGTTATTAAATGTTTGTGAAATGAAGATGTAGAGATTTTTCTGACTTCATAAACTTTATTTGTTTATATACTCCTTTTGGTCAGCTGGAGGAGCACTGATTGGCTCATGCAGTTTTCAGAGGGTTTCTGGCATTCTGAAGATTAAGTAAGTCAGTTTTAAACTATTTTAGAGGAATAAGAGAGAGAAAAAATGCTTTATGGAAGCAATTTATTGCTGCATTTCAGAGACTACAAAAATGTTCAAAGGATGCTTTAGGTTAAATATGTAATTCATAATATAGTCTGTAGATACTTTTAAGCATAAATACCACTTTAAGTATAAAGTTTTTATGGAAACTAGATAAGAAATAGACAAGAATAGTCATTACGAGTGGGGGTAAGTTTGCTATGGGGTGATCCCCAATGGCAAGAACAGAATTACCTGATTTTCTTTGTTGCCATCTAGCAGTCGTCTGGATTTCTGAAGCCCAAACTTTATGACCTTAGCTGATTCCAATTTATTATTTGTTTTGTTGTCAGGACAATACCCATCACTGATGCATTAGAAGGAAAATTTTATATATACTTGTTCCAGTGGTGAAATCCACATTTCTTTTACTACCAGTTCTGTGGATATGGCTTGGTGGCATGGTGTGGCTTGGTGGGCATGGCTTGATGGGTGTGGCTTGGTGGGCATGGCTTGATGGGTGTGGCTTGGTGGGTGTGGCTTGGTGGGTGTGGCAGGGGAAGGATACTGCAAAATTCCCATTCCCACCCCACTCCGGGGGAAGGATATTGCAAAATCTCCATTCCCACCCCTCTCTGGGGCATGAAGTGGTATTTGCCGGTTCTCCAAACTACTCAAAATTTCTGCTACCAGTTCTCCAAACTGTTCAAAATTTCCACTACCAGTTCTCCAGAACCTGTCAGAACCTACTGGATTTCACCCCTGACTTGTTCCCTGCAAACAGTAAATAGAATAGACCTCTGCCTCAATGCTTGAGTGATGAGACAGGATGTGGGGGGCAGCACAAACCAAAAAAACTGAGGCAGAGAACTGTCTCACTTCCTACATTTGACAATAATAATGTAAGCTATAAGCCTCAAAAGAAATAGTGAGTTGCAAGAGTGTTTAATAGAATTATATCCAGGTTGTGGTGGAGAGCAATTAAATAAGGACTGTGCATCATATATTGTTAGATATTGGAACTGTTAATCACGATTGTAAAAGGTTTCACTGAGGTCCGCTGTTTGGGCAGGAAAAATACTAGCCGCTGATAGGCTGAAACTCGCTATATAAGTCAGCCTCGCCAACGAGGCTCTGCTGGTTGCTATTCACTTGTAATAAAGAGCTGTTGTTATTAAGTCACTTTCTGCATCTTCAATTGCCTGATCTAACATTAGCAACAAGGATGGGATTGAAGACAGCATAGAAGACAGCCGACTACAAGCAAGCCAGCCCGGGGATCGGAAGAAGTGGCGTTCGGCGCACCATTCCTATCAGCAAAGATGGCAGCGAACTCCTCTCCATTCTCCCCGCCGAAGCCATTCAACCCAGAGCGCGAAACCTGGGCGTCCTACATGACGAGGTTTGAATGCTTCCTGGAGGCCAACGACCTCCACAACCTGGCTGATAACAGAAAAAGAGCTTTATTTTTGAGTCACTGTGGCCACGATGTTTTTGATATTGTGGAGTCACTGTCAGAGCCAGAGCCAGTTAAGACTGTAGCATGGCAAATGCTTCAAGACAACCTGAAGGTACATTATGCCCCGACTCCTTCAAAGATTGTACAGTGGTATGATTTCAGGCACCGTGTACAACAGGACAATGAGTCCATTAGCCAGTATATTGCAGCGCTAAGGAAAGGTGCAGCACATTGTGACTTTAAAGACTTAGACAATATTTTGCTACACCAATTGATCTGTGGTGTGAAGGACTGTCATTTGCAATGAAGACTATTAGCAAAGACAGGTTTGACTCTGAAGAGTGCTCTCGACGAGGCCCTGGCCTCAGAATTGTCAACCAAGGCTGCTGAGTCACTTAAGAAATTCACTGCTGCACCTGCAACCCCCAAGACAGCACCCAATGAGCTTAAGGGCCACCAGGTGGAAGAAGAATCGGAGAGCAGTGAGGAGGTCTACAAGACTGACCCAAGGGAACCCGGAGGCCAAGCTCCACATCAGACACCCTGCAAAAGCTACGGAGACCAGCACTCCCAGGCGTCCTGCCACTATAGAGACACCACATGTCGCTGTTGCGGCAAGAAGGGACACTTGGCATGAGTCTGCAGGGCCAGCATGCCCAGCAGAGGCCAACAGGTGATTGAGCCTTCATGAGCAGACAAGCCTAGATCAACACAGAAGGGGACCTGGAGACCTCACAAACCCAGGTGAGAACCAGAGGCCCCAGAAACTAACCCAATAAGGATTGCCAAGGCTAGCGTAGCTTACAAAAAGAAGCTGACAGTCACTATTGGCATTGAGGGATCTCCGTGTGAGATGGAGGTCAACACAGGATCCTCAGTGACCATCCTATCCTGGCACACCCTTCAGTGCGCCATGCTGACCTTGCAGCGGAAACAACTTTCCCACCAAGCCCTGAGACTCACTGACTATCAGGGCAATTGCATTCCTGTGCTGGGTTGTGCAACCCTAGCTGCGATCCAGGGATGGCTGTCGGCAACTGTCGTGAAAGGAGGCCTTCCGGTCCTGCTCGGACTAGACTGGTTCAACGCCCTAGGCATGGGGATCACTGGCATCAACGCTGTCACCAGCTCCTGCACCGACATCCTCATCAACAAAGCACACCCAACAAAGCACAAAGTTAGGGCGATCAGGGATGCCCCCGTTCCAAAAAACAGAATGGATTTACAGGCTTTTCTGGGTCTACTGAACTTTTATAGTATATTTTTGAAAAACAAAGCAACTGTTTTGCAGGAGCCCCTGCACCATCTGCTCACAAAGGACTGCACATGGGTTTGGGGGCGGAAAGAGGCCACTGCTTTTGCTGTAGTAAAACACCTCCTGTCTGAGGATAGTTTTCTTATTCAGTACAACACTACATTGCCATTGGTACTTTTGTGTGATGCCTTCCCCTTTGGTGTGGGGTCGATTTTGGGGCATTGTTTGCCAAATGGGTCTGAGGCACCAATTGCTTTTTATTCCCGCATGTTGTCCCTGGCCAAGCGGAACTATAGCCAGCTGGACAGGGAAGCGCTGGCTGCTGTGGCTGGGGACAAGAGGTTCCACAAGTACTTGTTTGGGAGACACTTTGAACTCGTGACAGACCACAAGCCATTACTGGGCCTTTTGGTGGGGGATCGGCCCATCTCCATCATGCTTTCCCCCCACCTCACCCAATGGAATATTTTCTTGGCGGCATACTCCTACAAACTCTTGCATAGGCTCAGACGATCTCTGGGACATGCTGATGCTCTTATTGCTGCCCTCTGCTGGACTTGGTCACTGACCTGGCCCCAGAGGTTCTGTCCTCCTCATTGACTGTTTGGACTCTGGACTTGTGACTTCAGCTGAACTGGCGAAGCAATCGGCCTCCAATGGCACCCTCCGGACTATTTTGAACTGGGTGTGGAGGATGTGGCCTAAAGGACCCTTTCAGGACAAATTTAAGCCATTTGTGTGGCTAAACAAGATGAACTATCAGAACAAGGGGGTTGTTTGTTGTGGAATCAACATGTTGTATTGCCATGGATTTTGTGGGTTCCCGTGCTTAAAGCCCTACACAAGGGTCATCCGGGGATTGTAAGAATGAAGGCATTGGCCAGGAGCTATGTGTGGTGGCCAAATATGGATCAGGGATCCAGGAGTGGGTTGCAACATGCATGCCGTGCCAAGAATCCAGGGCGGCCCCCCCTAAGGCACCAGCCCAAACTAGAGGACCCTGGTCCAGGGTTTACATAGATTTTGCCGTTTCATGGTCAGACATTTTTGGTAGTTATTGATGCCTATTTGAAATGGCTTGAAATTGTGTTAATGGGGTCCACCACTGCTGAGGCAGTAATCAAGATTCTTATACATTTATTTGCCACACATGGGTTACCCGATCTCCTGGTGTCAGACAATGGGCCACAATTGATTGCCACTGTATATGAGAGGTTTCTGGCAGAGTTAGGGATCCGCCATGCCCTAATAGCCCCTTTTCACCTGGTGGGTAATGGTCAAGCAGAGAGGACCGTGAGATCCACCAAAGAAATGCTAAGTTGTTTTGCCCAAACAGATTGGCAGGAGAAAGTAGATAAATATCTCCTTTGCCAGCATATCACACCTAGTGTGGTCACAGGTAGGAATCCAGCCAAGCTCCTAATGGGCAGGAAGCTGAGATCAGTCTTAGACCACCTGCACCCTAGCTATTCACCTACAGATAGCAAACCGCATCCCGAGAAAACTAGGACCTTTATTGAGGGCGATTCAGTTTTCACTAAGAATTATGCTGCCGGTCCCACATGGCTACCAGGCAGAATAGACCAGGTGACAGGCCCCCGCTCATACATCGTTAGGTTGAATGATGACAGATTGTGATAATGCCACATAGATCAACTCAGAAGTCGCCTTAAAGGCACAAACTATCAAATGGACTCTGAGTATAATAACACTCTTTTTAATCACTCCCTAGTGGAACAAAGAGAACCCCAAAACACTTGTCGCAGAACCAGAAATCCAGCAACGGGCTGACAGCGATCTGGTTCTGACGAATCTTGGGGTTGATCCAAAGGGCAACCAGAGTTTACCCATTGACACTCCACTAGAGAACAAGGGCACAACCACTCTGGCTACTACTGAGTCACCAATGGAACTGCGCAGGTCTACCAGGGCATGTAGATGCCCTACATACTTAAAGGATTACGTTTGCTAGATGGGAAAAAGCTAACTAAGAATGGAGGGGTGTTAGATATTGGAACGATTGTAAAAGGTTTCACTGAGGTCCACTGTTTGGGCAGGAAAAATACTAGCTGCTGATTGGCTGAAACTCACTATATAGGTCAGCCTCGCCAACGAGGCTCCGCTGGTTGCTATTCACTATTCAACAGCTATTGTTGTTAAGTCACTCTCCACATCTCCAATTGCCCGATCTAACATATATTGTTAAATTAAATTTGCATTTTGAGTCAATGTCAGTATTCTGTTTCAGTGATCAATATGAGTTTTATGAATATTTATTGATTCTTATCATTTCTATTCTGTTTCATTATTCTTTCCTTTAAGACGTGTGTATTTTTCATTACACATTATAGTGATAAGAATGCTGTGTGCTGTATTTTATTACTGTGCACAACCAGAGATTAATAGTGCATAGTTACACCATTATACCTAAGCAAAATATGAAAGTGCAGTGTAATGGCAACAAAAGATATTTTTTGGGACAATAAAGGAAAGGGTGTAGCTCCTTTGGGCTGCCCAGCTGAACTCCCTGTCCTGCCTACTACAATGTGCTAGTACAATAGTGTAAACACAGCTCTGAGGCCACCATTACAGATAGAAACAAATTTCCACTGTTAGCAGAGTGCTTTTGCACATTGGCAATAGGATTCCTGAGTCTTGGCAGTCATAGCTGTAGAGGCGGGAAAAGACAGGATACACAACTTCATTTTCTGAGGGAGATAGGCAGTTAAGAAATATGAAGTAGAAATAAATAAATTTTAGATATTGAATAATATATCAATATCTAATTGTTGCTTTTAAATGCAGTTAGTTATTCATCCTGTTGCAATATGATTGGCATTGATCTAAAACATGTAGGGCACTATTCTATAACACTGATGTTAATGCTAAATGATCCATTGAGTTTCTAAATATAGAAGTGTCAATTGGGAGCTCTTTTTCAATTGCTATTTGCACAATTCACCCTCTCTTCCCTGTATCTTATGTTTTCTGGCTCTTTCACTATTGCTGCATTGCAAGCTATATTTAAATCTTTTGTCATCCTCAACTGCTGACTGCATTTTTCTTTTAGTATTTAATAGTGTTGGTCAAATAAAGAAATATTCTGTAAACATTGATGTGAATTTCTTTGTTTACAAGATGACATAAATAAATAAATGGAAAAGATGGCTCTGCTTTTCTCAGATATTAGCAGATTGTGTGTCTTCTGCTGCAGCAATTCGATTTTGAAATTGGTTTCATTGTTACCCTCTTCACCTCATTTTTATGAGGGTTTAGTGTCATATTTTGCCATTGATTTGTTTCTTCTGACCCAAGAAACATTGAACCGACACTTAGATCCTGCTATTATTTTCCCTAAAGCTCAAATTTATATTCCAACTTTTCTCTGGCTCAGTAGAAAAGGCAATAAACTCAGTAAGGTGTAAAAGTAAGCAGATGCAGAAAAGTTATATAATTTCAAGCATTCTCCATTTATCAAATTATTATAAATACATAATAATTTAAATATTGGGGTTCTCAAACTTAAGGATTCTCTGACTCCTAAAAATAGTTAATATGACTTACCATGTATAATGATGACGACGACGATGACAAAGATGATGGTATCAACACCCACTATAAGCATTGAACATTCTCACTATTGTGGGGTTTTCACTGGGAAATTCTATGTAGAAACTAAAAAGGATCCAACCTGAGTTGGTCACTAGGATCAGATATTTATTTTTCCATCTTTCAGACTTGTACTGGTGTCCATCCTCAGGGAACTTCTGTCTCTATGTGTGCACTAGGTGTTTCATGCATAGTATTTTTATAGTGCTTGGTTGTGTGTGGATTTTAGTTGTTAATTGGAGTGCTGATGGCCAGCATTAAGTTGTTGGTTGTTGCTTCCTTGTGCTGCTACACTTTTAAGTACCTGGTAAACTGGTGGTAAATCAGCACTCCTGTTGATTGACAAGGAGCCCATTTCCCAGACTTGTTTCCTGGCTATTTTTGTCCCTGCTTGGCAAACAATCATTGCAACAAACAAGGACACACATTCAGTTTCGCAGCTACTAAGATTGCCCCTTGTCAGTCAACAGGTATGCTGATTTACCACCAGCTTACTTAGGAGTTGAGGATGTAGCAGCACAAGGAAACAACAACCAACAACTTAATAATGACAAAGTGAAAATAGAATTTTAGAAATGTCTGTAAATTTATTAAAAAGAAAAAACTTAAATATCACATTGACATAAATATTTAGATCCTTCACTCAGTACTTTGTTGAAGAACCTTTGGCAGCAATTACAGCCTTGAGTCTTTTTGGGTATGAAGTGACAAGCTTTGCACACCTGGATTGGGGGTTTTCTGCCAATTTTCTTTGCAAATCCACTCAAGCTCAGTTACGTTAGATGACAACCATTAGAGGACAGCCATTTTCAGGTCCCTCCCTTCAGTAGGGTTCAATTCAGGGCTATGGCTGGGACACTCTACGACATTCACGGAGTTGTCCTTAACCCACTTCTCTATTGTCTTTGCTGTGAATTTAGAACTGTTGTCATGTTGGAAAGTGAACCTTTGGCCCAGTCTGAGGTTTGGAACAGGTTTTCATTGAGGATATCCCTGTACTTTGCTCCATTTGGCTTTCTCTCAACCCTGACAAGTCTCCCAGTCTGGTGAAAAATACCTCCACAGCATGATGCTGCCACCACCATGCTTCACTGTTGGGATAATATTGAGCAAGTGATGAGTGGTCCCTAATTTCTTCCATACATAACATTTAGAACTGAGACCAAACAGTTCAGTCTTGGTTTCCTCAAACCAGAAAATCTGGTTCCTCACAGTCTGCAAGTCCTTCATTTGTTTTTTTGCTAACTCTGGGCTTTCATGTGTTTTGCACTGAGGAGAGGCTTCCATCTAGCCACACTGCCATAAAGCCCAGATTGGTGGAGGGCTGCAGTGATGATTGTTCTTCTGGAACTCTGTCCATTTTCACACAGGATCTCTGGAGGTCAGGCAGAATGACCATTGGGTTCTTGCTCACCTCTCTTACTAAGGCCCTTCTCCCATGATTGCTCAGTTTGACCAGGCAACCAGCTCTTGGAAGAGTCTTTGTTGTGCCAAACTTCATCTATTTAAGAATTATGCCACTGTGCTCCTAGGAAACTTCAGTGCAGCAGAAATTTTATTATAGCCTTCCCCAGAACTGTGCCTTGCAATAATTCTGTCTCTGAGCTCTGCAGGTAGTTCCTTTGACCTCTTGGTGTTTGCTCTGCTACAGTCTGCATTGTCAGCTATGAGGTCTTCTATAGAAAGATGTGTGCCTTTCCAAATTATGTCCAATTTAATTTACAAAACGTCAGTGCCAATCAAGGTGTAGAAACATGTCAGCAATGATCAAGAAAAATATAAGACATCAAAGCTAAATTTTAAGTGTTCTTGCCAAGGGTCTGAACACTTATGCCAATGTGATATTTCAGGTTTTCAAAATAATTTTTCAGACATTTCTAAAATTCTTTTTTCACTTTGTCATTATGGGATACTGAGTGTAGATTAATGAGAAAAAGAATGAATTTCAACAACTGCAGAAACAGGCTGCAGCATTACAAAATTGACATAAATTGGGTTGGAATATTTTCTGAATGATTTTATACATATATATGTAACTCAGAAATATATATATATATATATGCAAGTCTTGGTGTATTCGGGTTTTTTCCCATGTAAGATTGGGAGTATCTTGGCAACTTTTCGACAAGGTCCCACTCGTCATCTTCAGGCTGGTGTCTTCGGCTTCGTAGCTTGCGAGAGCAAAGCATAATCAGAGCTGCCGTCTCTCTATAAATACTGGTGGGGAGGTATGGAGTGCTGGCTTTGTTGCTGTAAGTGGATTAATCTACAAAAAACCCAATGGCTCCCTAGGACACACCATCTACCAGAAAAAAGCACACACCAACCGCTATTTAAACACACAATCACATCACCACCCTGCACAGATCAACTCCATAGCCAAGACTGTCATCTCCAGAACCAAACGCCTAGCCGACAAAGACCACCTGAAAACTGAATTACACACTCTCACAAACTTATTAATCTCTAACGGATTCCAAAGAAACACAATTACCAACCTAATCCAAAGGAAGACACCCCCCAAGAACCAAGACACAGAACAGGACAATGGCATTGCCCTCCTCCCTTACATCAAAGGCACCACAGATAAAATCAGCAAAATTCTCCACAAACACAATATCAAGAC
>JANHFM010002285.1:680928-692377 GCA_032468115.1 Grayia smithii
AAAAAGCTTTATGTGCATGCGCGTGACCGCGCTCCGCGCAGGCCCCGGTAAGTACGGGCACGCGGAGGGGGGAGGTCTGGGACGCTTAGAACCGGTTCGGTGACGTCACAGCGTCACCGCTACCTATTCTAGCGAACCGAACCGGGAGCAACCCACCACTGGTGTGGGGAGTGGGACGCATGTGGGGCCTGCACACACATTTGGGGTAGGGTGCATGCGCAGGGGTGGGGCACGCATTGCATTTTGGGGGTTTGGTCATGCACATAACGCATGTGCTTTGGACACTCGGTCCGGAAAAGGTTAGCCATCCCTGCATTAGAATATCAACTGAGAGCAAATTCCACGCAGGTAGCACTGATGATGTTACCTAGTTTGGGTAATGAAACATCTGAAAAAAAAATTGAGCTCAAAGACCAATAAGGACCCCTCATTATCCCCTAATATTTCCTCCTCAATTATCCAACTTTTTTTCAACCATACTTATATCTAATGTGTTGTGAGCCAAGTTTCCCACAATATTTTAACCTATTCATTTTCAACTACTTTTTCCGGCTCTATATGCTCACCAATTTTTCATTATTGATACATGATATTTTTACAGGTGTTCAGTGAATCATTTTGACATAACATTTTGGTGTTATGTCTTTGTTTATAATCAGTTTGTGCAATCTTAATTGCACAAGATGAGTATATAATCTATTCCTTTATGATGATTATTTTCAGAGAAAATTATCCAATTATTTGAACATTATATGCTATTTGTTAGTATTAAACAATTGTCCAAGCTTTAAAGTTTTGCCCATTTATCAGTTTTTAATTCTTGCATTTTTATTACCCTGTTTCCCCGAAAATAAGACATCTCCTGATATTAAGCCCAATCAGGTTTTTGTGCACATGTGTTAAAATAAGCCTCTCCCCCCGAAAATAAGCCCTCCCCGAAAATATTTAAACACAGAGCTGGAAATCAGGTGAGACAGCAAGTGGATCCCCATCTTGCTTCATGCGCCCCAAAATAATAAGACCTCCCTGAAAATAAGGCCAAGCGCTTATTTCGGGGTTCAAAAAAATGTGACAAGGTCTTATTTTCAGGGAAACATGGTACATTTATCTTATCTTTCTAATATTAAGCTTAGAGCCACATATATTTGTCTGCTCCTCTTTTTTATTTTTGCAATTGCCTGCGAGGGAAGTATGATTGTGAGAAAGTAACTAGACAAGGAAATTAGAAATTTGAACCCAAATCTCTCCATTCATAGTCTAAAGCCACATTGGCTCTTCTTGAATTTCATCTGAGTCATGATGAAATCATTAAGGTGCTAACAATGCAGGCAAAACAAAGGAGCTGTGTTCTTTCAGGAAATTAATCAAGTTAGCTAAAGAGTGAATTTTTTACTTATATAACACCTGGCATCTACAGTTCTAATAAGCCATGAGCTAAACCAATTATAAAAAGCTGAATATATATATTCAGGTATGGAGGTATGGAGTGCTGGTTTTGTTGCTGTAAGCACTCCCCACCTCCCCACCAGTATTTATAGAGAGACAGCAGCTCTGATCACGCTTTGCTCTCACAAGCACGAAGCCAAAGACACCAGCCTGAAGATGACGAGTGGGACCTTGTGAAAATGTCGCCAAGATACTCCCAATCTTACACGGGAAAAAACCCGAATATGCCAAGAGTTGCATACCTATACCCGTGAAAATATATGAATATATATATATTTGGGTGTTATATGTGCACATATATAAATTTGTTCATTTGGGAAAACTTGAAAAGTTTAATTTCCTTTTTCCTCCTAATACCTCCCCCCCCTTTTTTTTGTGTGTGCTTGGGTTGTAGTATGAAGCTTCTCAGGAGATGGAGTCTCTTCATGCATTGGTAAAATAATTAGAATAAAGGAACCTGTTGTGAAGCTGCCTGGCCCTGCAGTGTGTTGGTTGGAAAGCAGAACTTGGAGACAGATTCCATGCAGAGCAGGTAAGGTCACCCCTGCATGTACCAGGCCTAAGGACTATTTCATCTTGAACATACCCAGCAAGCTAATTTACTTCTTTGAAGAACACTCTTTTTACTTTTAAAATCTAATTAGAGCAATCTGTATTTAAGACTATAGATTTGAAAGTATAGGTTCCTCTTTCATTACATTAGGCAATATATCCTTTAACCTTGGTGACAAATATGTCAGCAAGAAGGCTTATTTTACAAACAGCACAATTAAAGCATCTTGAACAGTGAAAGAGATTACTTTAATTGCTCTTAATTATTCTTGTGAATAAATAAATATAGGAATTCAACTAATGAATCAATTTTTAAAAAGGAAGAAATGCATGTTTCTGTTGTCTAAATTAGTTTCTATTGCTGTGATAGCCTTTTTCTTAGTGATTACTGCTACTATTATTTTTTCTTATTACTTCATTTGCTTACTTTACACATTTAGAATGATGTTTATTTTCAAATTTAAATCCTGCAATGTTTAATGGTCGGTTTTCTTTGTGTGACACTGTTTTTACATTACTCTTCTAAGGGGGTTTTCTCTGGATGTTAATTTTAACAATAAAACATTCTTTTCACAGAATATCAAACCACTTCCTTCTTGATTATTGTTTATTTATTCACAAGGGATAGATAATATATTTTTTAACATTTTCCTCAGTTCAAAAATATAAGTTTTGCTATAGCCTGGTAGTTATGTAAACTTTCTGATTTATATCAAACATATGTATTCAGTTCTGAAATTCACCCAAATGTCTCTGGACATTTGTTTGTGATAGTTTATTTACTTATATGCTTATTAGCCTCCAATTAGTTGCATAGAATAGCCTCATGCCTTATAATTATATAATTACATCATGGACTAGTTATGGTATTTGTAAGACATGATCTGCAATTCAGTTTGAGGATTAAATATGACTCAATTTTTTTCCTACCCGAAAATTTCAAGATGAAACACTAGAGAGAGTGCTATTGGGAATTAAATTATAATTTGCCAATCTTTGACAATTTTCATTACCCAGTTGTGGATTATGTAATTCTGATTTGTCAAAATCTTTAGAATTATATAACTATTTCATCACTAGCAAATGGCCATTAAAGCATTTTCTGGGATAAAAAAAAATCTGATTTCTACTATAGAAGCTTGCTTATATGAGATCCTTACATTGACTAGAAACTAAATCCACTGACCTCTGTAGAATTTATTTCTAAGTAAACATAAATATGATTGTGCTGAAAGTCATACAAAAGCCCTAAATACATGCTTGGTTGGGCTTGAGTAAGGACATATCCACACTTACCATTTAAGCTGTTCCTCCTTGTATTCATGGCAGCTAAAGTTTAAATCACTTTAAGAAAAGCATATTGAGACTGAGATATTTTAACAATTAGAGAAAAGTATTTTTAGAAGCTGGTACATTTCATTTTATTCTTCTAAACTGTTGTACATGCCCTTTTCCCATTATAAATATTTTCAGTAGCTTTTCATAGCACAAATGAGCTGTTAAGCCTTGCTTTTATTTTTATCTCGAATGTTAAATTAAAATATTTCAAATATAAATATAATGTCCATTTTTGTACATTTTCCTAATTCTTTACATTTCTCTTTATTATATGCTTTTTTTGTTTTGTTTTGTTTATAACTATGAACTAATTTCAACTTTATATATATATATAGATTTTGGAAGTGTAAACTCAGTAAATCCACATTCAATTTTACCCAAATTTCTTGTTCAACCATAAAAATAAATAAACCATATAAATAAATACTTCTGAAATTTTCAACGGGAAATATTGAAAAAAATATGCTAATAATGAGTACAAACATTGGTAATGTTTCTTTTTTATGGAATTGTGAGAAAAAAATAGTGATCTTTCTTCCCTGTCTATAAGCCATGCATTTACAGTACATGGAATAAAGTCTTTACATTAGCTTTCCATAACTTAACAAACAAACAAACAAACAAACAAACAAACATCTACTACATATTTTTATCAAAAAAATTAAAAAGTTAATTAGATAAGTTTGTATGTGTATGCAGTATATTTGAGGCACTAAAAATGAACCTGAAAACATATTTTGTATTTGGACATTGCAAACATTTCTATGAAGTCTTTCTTCAGATATTATGAACAAGAAATGAAATTTGTTGAAAAGTGAACAAACAGTCATGAATTTAAGGAGCCATGATATTTTTGGATTTTTCCAAGTCAAAGCTGAATGGAAATGCATGTTGAAGTTGGAAATTCAGAGGTTTCCTAATAAGATGTCTGGACCATAACATGCTGATATGAAGATAATACAACAAGATATTTCATAGCAGACTAAGATCAAAGAAGCTAGGTAATGGCTGGATAGCTACAGCAGTATATGAATAACTTTTTCCATGAAAATGAGCAATTAAAACTTATATCTGAACTTTTCTGGTCTGATTGGAACAGTGGAAAGCTAATTAGAATTATGCTTTGTAAAAAGAATAAATAGCATAGTTGGGAAAGAGTTTTTAATTATTTTAAGTTCACTACATTTATCTTTGTATAAAATTCATAGTTTGTTGAAGTATAATACTCTGGTATGGAGAGTCTTGTTTTGAGGAATGAGTGATATAGTATTAAAATATATGGTATTAATTTTGAAAGCTCATAGTTTTTTGTGTTTTGTTAGCTAACCCAAACCACATAATATTGTTTATTACATCTATGGGTATGGTCATTTAGAAGACAGATTTATAGCCACAACCATATTGTTCTCTTCCAAAGAAGAAAGAATAACGCAAGAGAGGTTCTGTATAATGCAAAATAGATGGGAAGAACCAACTGAAAACAAGAGAAATTATTCTCATGTTTTTGCATATATTCTATATTCTCCTGATACAGCCAGTTTTTGAAGTTTCTCTCACTCTCTGCAACTTGTTTTCCAATGTTTTTTGTAAATCGTGCTTAACATCAGCAGCTTAATGTCTATTAGAAGTCTATTACGACGTATTTCGATAAAGTCTTTCTATTTACTACTGTCCTCAAAGTTTGCCATACGCACAAGCCCCTATCATGTAATTACATTTTGAGTCCTTTCTAAGGATCTGGGGTAGTCAGATTGGTCTTTGTGGTATTAAAGAAATCATCACGGGATGCATTATGATTTTTCTATAAACAAAAGTGTGAGCTGCCAGCTCTTGTTTTTTTTAAACTGGTATCAGCATTCATATGCATCAATTTCTTACCATTCTCAGAATGTTGTAATGTAGTAACATCGTATATCTGTGGATCCAAGCACTGTGGCATTTGTGGACAGGGAGAAATTTTGTCAATGCACAGATTTTAAAAGTACCACTCAAGATTTTATATCAGCCTCTTTCACTTGCCAAATTCCCAATGTCATAGGCTAAAATCTGATCATGTTAAGTCATCTGAAGGACACCAGGTTGAAAATAACACAACAAAATCCATTCAACAGCAACTGGCAATAAAATGCAAAAATCAAATTCTATACAAATGAGATACAAAGTCAATTCTCTTTAGCTAAGAAAGTTTTCTTTTAAATACAGTGAGTAACACTGGTTGCACCTCAGAGAGGTGCTAAGGGACCACAAGCAACAAAATGAAAGACAGCAACTTGGGACACTCTGATTAATTATCCATCGCTAAATAGAAAAATCTGGAAATCTAAAGAGCTGTTCAATAAACAGCTAATTAATTAACAGTTAATCAAATCTGATCAGAGGTTCAGGAACAAAGCAATTACTCTTGAATTCCAGGAACAAAGGATGTTCAATGAATAGTATTTTAAAAGAAAAGCTCCTGGCAATTCATATTAGTCACTTATACATATATGTTTTAATTAAAATATTACTTAAGGTGCAGTGTTATAGAAGCTTGTTAACAACCAACAATGTTAGTTATTTCTCATTAAGTCAGGTCAGGGAATGCAACTCAGTAACTTTAAACACACAAGAGATGATGTATTTTCAGCTTAATTCTTTAGTGAGATGAAGGAATTAAGAATCAGTGCCAAGTAGCTACAGTAACTCTTTTTAAAGATCAGGGTAAATGGCAGAAAGGTTCTTATGAGAGTGATTCACCCAGTAGAACTTTCCACAATCGAGATGCTGATCTGCCTTGGTTTTTTTTTTTTTTTAATAAAATGCAACATCCATCAAGCTTATATTTGTGCAAAATAAATAAATTCTTACTTGATCTTAAACTAGACACATCCAAATCTTCTGCTGTGTGGATAGACTTAGACATACAGCAGACATAAAACACAGACATAAAGGAATTTTGAGTCAAGCATTGAATATCAAAACTAAATAATTTATCCCCAAACAATTATATTTCATCTATTACCTGGGAAGCTCTTGATGTTTTAAATATATGTTTGACAGTCATAATGTCCCAATGGAAAAAAAGTAAGTCAGGAACAAAATTTTAGGAAGTCTTAGATAAAGTGGTAATTTCCTCTGGGAAATAAGATTTGCATGCTGGGATGTGTTTGGATTCAGTTTTACACTTGGTAGTCCAAAGGAGGTTCAGGATGGTGTGTGCAGACTGATTCTGCTCAATTTAAATGTAGGACACCATAATGAACTGTATTCCATTTATTTAGGCATAGTTTATTTCAATTTTTTAACATAAGGATTTGTTAACTTTGATTTTATTGTTTCTACTATTTCTATTTTATACTTAGAATTCTATGTTTATTTTACAGAGTATCTGGGACCCCAGACAAACGGGGACCTGTAACTTCTGTAATCTGTGCCAGCACCCATATGGGTTAACAGGTATAATTGTGGCCGTATACTCGATCACATTGCTCAAAGGTTCTGACCATATTTTCTCAGTCTGTGAGAGTTTCTGTCGAATAATCAGGGTGTATTCTGTTTAAATTTGTTCTCAGCGGCAACCCATAAGTAATTTGGCTGGGTTCTTTCTGGTGGCTACATAGGGAGTGACGTGTTGGTTGAACAAATACTTATCAAGTTTCTCCTGTCCCCTGAACCCATTCGAATCAATGCATCTTTCATCATTCACACCATTTGCTCTGCCTGCTCATTACTTGCGGGGTGAAAAGGCACGACAAGGGCGTGATGTATTTCTCAGTTTACTAGGAATACCTCGTATGCCATTGCCATAAATTGTGGCCCATTGTCCAATATCAACACGTCCAGCAACCCATGTGTTGCAAATATTTTGTTTAATAGCCTAACAACAGCATCCATCAAGGTTGACCTCATTATGGTCACCTCCAGCCATTTGGAATACGCATCAACAATTAGGAAGGACAACCCCTTTATCGGCCCCACAAAATTGAGGTGTATTCTACACCAGGGGCCTTTCAGTGTTTCCCAGTCCCAGGGTAGTGCTGCAGGAGGTGCTAGTCTCAACTCCTGGCATGCTTGACACAATGCCACCCACTCCGCAATATCTCTATCTATTTGGTCACCACAGATAACTATGGGCCAATGCTTTCATTCTTACAATTCTGGGGTGGCCTTCATGTAGAGTCTCTAATAATGATTTCCTTAGCCTTGAGGGTATCACTACCCGATTCCCCCACAATAGGCAACCCTTCTGCACCGAAAGTTAATATTGCCTTGCCCGGAATGGCTTGCATTCTACACTCCCTGTTTCTTTAGGCCATCCCTCCACACCCAATTTAATATTTGCATGATCATTTGGTCTTTTCTTGATTAGGTTGCCACTTCTATGGCCGTAACAAGTACGGACGGCCTGGTCTCAGTCAGTACTGATGCTGCTAGAGCTGGATCCTCAACTTGATTAGGTAGCAGACATCAGTTTAGGCTGTCAGCATGGCCCAGTTCTATGCCGGGTCAATGTATAAGTCGATAACTATATGCTGCTAAAAACTCTGTCCAATGCATCATTCTTAGGGACAGGACCTGCGGTGTTTGCCGGTCCCCCACGATTAGTCCAATAGCAGCTTATGATCTGTCACTAAATCATATCTCCTTCCATAAACATATTCATGAAATCTCTTAATTCCAGCCACTGCAGCCAGTGCCTCTTTATCAAGTTGGCTGTAGTTCTTCTTGGCAGATGATAGTGTCCTGGAAAAGAATGCTATTGGAGCCTCATGATTGTCTGGAAGTTGATGACTCAAAACTCCCCTGACTCCAAACAGGGATGCATCATATGTCAGGACTAACAACAGACGTTCATTAAACTGAACTAAGATGCTATCCGAAGAAATTAATTTTTTCACCCCCACAAATGCAGTTGCTTCTCTGTGCCCCCATAACCACGACACCCTTTTCCCCAACAGTCAATGAAGTGGTTCGGTGACAGATGCCTTTTGTTGCAAAAACACACTATAGAAATTAAGAAGCCCTAAAAAGGCCTGGAGTTCCATCATTTTCTTTGGTGTTGGCGCAGCCTGTATTGCTTGTACTTTCTCCTTGGTGGGGTGCAATCTGGACGCATCAACCAAATATCCCAGGAACTCAACTTGATTTACTGCTACTTTACACTTTTCTTCCTTTACCTTTAGTCCAGCCTCTTGAAATCTTTGTAGCATTAGTCATAGTCATTCAAATAATTCAGTTTTGGTAGCGGAGATGAGCATGCCATAGAAATAGGGCACAACTCCAGGGATGCCATATAACAAACATTCCATCAGGCTTTGAAACAACCCTGGAGCCACACTCACCCCAAATTGTAGGTGGCAGAAATAGAACACACACACACACGATGCATTATGATAGTTTGGGCTTCAGCAGTGACATCATTTACAGGGAGCTGCTGATACGCTTGGGCAAGATCTAATTTTCCAAAGATCTTACCCAGTGGTGGGTTCTAATCAGTGTTACTACCAGTTCTCTTCATGCACACACTTTGGCATCACAATAACCTTCTCCCTCATTCTTTCCTACTAGGTTAGCATGCCAACTATGCTATCTCTGAGATATGGTCAGTGAATATAAACTCTGTTGCCGGTTGCCACTGGTTCCTGTCTGATACATACATCCCCTATTGTCTAGTTCAGGGTTATTTCTGGTTTCTGCAAATGTTTTCTTACAAGAACATTTTAAACAATTCATATGTATGGGGCTTCTTAAAGTATTGGTAGTGAATGCAGATCAAATGTGTATGGAGGTTGAGTTTATCACCACAATAGGATCAACGGAATGAATTCTTATCTGTTAAAGTGGCTTTCCTGAGTGCCATTACTTGAACTGATGGTTCCAGTTCTTTACTATTTCAAGATGTTGAATAAATTATAAAGCATCTTGCAACTAAACAGTGTATTTTTGAAGCATGTCAGTTTGAAACAATTATTCACAATCAGTAAAGATGGAAAATTGTTAACATGAACATTTAATTCTTTTATTTAGAAAAATAGTCTCCCCACCCCACTCCCCCAAAACCGGTAAAAATATTTTGTTTGCTAACCTGTCAACTTGGAGGCATACCAGGTGGACAAGCTCAGTTTGAGAACTTAGCAGCACACACTCAGGGAAAAGCAGCAGAAGGTAGGTCTCACTTGCTCACTTCAAACTAATCAGGTTGTGCTACATATTTTACTCATCACAACTAACATAGGGTGTTAGCTCCAAAGAACACTTGTATATTCTTGAGCCAACTCCATAATTAAATAAACAGTCTAATAATCAATTTTGACTGAGTGCTTAGCAATTTCAACCGAAAATATTTATCATTTAGCCACTGTGTTTTGTTTTTCTTGATGAGATGCTTTGTGTTGTGAAGGCATGGATATGATGCACCTTATTCAGGAGCAATCTTTTGCCCATCAGCTGAATGAGGTTTCTCTACAAATGTTATGTTAGAAGTGTTGTAGGAGGTTATCAAGCAACTTGGGAGCTTTGCTTTTTTAGAAATGGAGATTGTGTTGTGAAGCAGTATCAAAGAAGTGCTTTGCTCTAAAGCATCATTGAAGCAAAATGATCTTTGAAGCTTTGCATAAATCTATAATCAACCCTTAATTATATTAAAGCTACTAAAGATCTAAATCTTTCTGTCTTTCAAATTTTTATAATACATGCATTGTTATTAAAATGCATCTGCTAATTAGTTTATAGTACTTTATGACTACTAACAATCCAAAATGTAGAATGTTTTACTGTCAGATAATGTTCTTATTGTTTATTGTAACCTTAACAAAGCAGAGTTCAAGTAGATATTCCAAAGCATATCCTGAGTGATTTAGTAGAAGTCATATTAATTAATACTTCCAATGTATGAAGTTTTATCAAGGTCATACAGAGTCATTTCTTTTTAAAAAAAATCTTTAAAGTGTTTGTATTATGGCCAAACTGCTTATACTCCTTTGCCTCTGGATTCATTGAGAAACACAATTAATTCTTCTGGGTCATCAGTCCTTTCAGAATTGAAGAATACAGATTTTTTTTCTGTCAGACTTAATGCTACACAACTTAATATTAATGTAGTCCAAAAATCTATACAAATTCAGACAGTGAATCAGGAAGAAACAATGAAGGAAAATAAAAAAGGGAACCAAATGGAAGCGAAGTGTTCCAACTAGGCATACACTAAATCAACAATGCAGGTGTCAATAAATCCATCAAGCCAAAATGCCATTTTTCAAATGAAAAGACAGAAGAAAAGGGCCAGGGACAGAAAAAAGATGATCATAGAACACTGATGATTCATCTCCACCTCTGATCCTTTCAGAGCCACCTATTTGGGAATGATCTGTTCTTAATTTACTGAGACCTGAGAAATTTGGGCAGGCAGTGTTACTAATAAAGATAAATAAGTGAATAATTTGTGTTGTGTTGAAATAGGAATTAGTGGAGGAGATTCTTATGAGGAAGATTTGGTTTCAAACTGTTGCCTGGCAATTCAGGTTCCAAACCAGAACTGTTAATTATGATCTTTATTGCAATATTTATTACTATATTTCTGGATGAGACTGTAGGATAATGATCTTAATTGTTACATATCATATGTATTTAAAATCCCTCTTAGTGAAAAAAAGATAGGCTTAGTGGAGACAAGTTGCTTCATTTCAAAAAATTGTAAGTCTCTGTAATTACTTTGGATAAAGCTGAGTTTCATCTGCATTGATTGGTTTCCTGGTGACTCTATGGACACATATATGTTTGGCAAAAATACAGAAATGGTTAGCCATTGCTTAATTCACAATGTTTTTTAAACTTTCAACCTACAATTTTAAAATTTGTCCAATCTTCTTAGGTTTGTTAGACACTGTCATCTGGCATACATGCAGCAATTAGCTAGAACTACTATTATTAAATTTAATGTTTATATTTGTCTATCTACTATCAATGGAATATTCCTCTCTTTCCCAAAGTAAACTTCTTGACTGCTAGAGATGTGCTATGTTCCTTCTTGCTTCAAATGCTCTACTATAATCCAAGTACCGAAGAAGCCCACCATCAAGGAACTGAATGACTACAGACCAGTTGCTCTAACATCTATAGTTATGAAAACCTTTGA
>JANHFM010002285.1:710784-725332 GCA_032468115.1 Grayia smithii
TAATAATAATGCAGACAGTTACTAGTTTGACAGCGATGAGGGAATTATTTGTTTAGCAGTGATGGCATTCGGGAAAATATAACAGAAGTGCAATGAAGATGGGAGAAGGGTATGACTAAAGGAACAACTGCTCTACCACCTCTTCTTCTACTACTGGTCCCAAGTCAACTTTTCCCCTAATTGTTATCTTTTGCAATGGTTGCTTCAACTGGAAGAACTGACTTTAGCAGCCCTGGCATTTTCCTGGCATCATTGCCGGTTGCATTTTTCTTCTCAGTCTCTTACCTCCTGTCTATGAAGGCATAAAAGGAAGGGGAATATATTACATGTGCCTGTTGAATATGCAACCTTTTTTATATCTCACAGACACCGTATTTCAATAAATGTATTTATAAAATAATCCTAGTGTGAAGTTGCCACCTAGTCCCTTGAATAGGGCAAACTTGTGTAACTTGTAGAAGAACACAATATTAATATTATATTAATATTAATGTCATATTTATATTAATGGCTAGGTAAGTCACTTTACACTTGGGCTCATCATCTTCTGGCTGAGAGATGTCAAGAGAAAGTCAGAGGAATGGTTTTCTACAGATACCTTTGGTATTGCCTACGTCACAAAGTTCTGCTTATATAATTAAGCTTAATTAAAATACATTGTCTGTATTTAATAGCAATATTATTTATTGTAATAATACACTGGCTGGATTTCATAAAAATACATTTATTTCGAAGTTATAAATTATTACACAATTAAAGATAATTGGAGAAAATAGTTTACAATTCAAAAGTCAACAATAGCTGTATTTATTAAATAAATAAGAGAACAGACAGTATTTTAGAGAAGAGAATTTAGAAAACTGAAAAACAACCAGAGCTTTAAAATTTGGCTCATGAGAGAGGGATCTAGGCTTTGAATATTGTGCATTTTTTTTTCAATACAAGTAGTACATATTAAATATGTTTTCTTAATTGGAATAATACCTATAATATCCATTTACGTTACAATAGCTTATAGTAATTGTGGCATTCTTCATAATTTTAAAACATTTTTTTTTCAAAATATATTATCTCATATAGCTTGGCCGAATTAAAAATCCTTACATTTCTTAAATATAGGTAGGGTTGATGGCTTTGCATTTGTTATTTATTTCTTCAAAGAGAACACTCTTTGCACCCTCTCAGTCCTTCAAGGTCATTGCACAGCTAAGCTCCATGGTCATAAATTATTGTAATTCACTATATTAAATAACAAGTGAATAGTGCTGTAAAGCACGATTCCTTGTTATACTTGCTATTCTCAGAACAGAGTATACTGCTGTATTTCACTTACTGGTGTTCCTGGCTTACATTTATGCAGTTTAAACAAATAATCTGCAGGATAAATTATACTCATGATGCAGTGTTGAAATTTAACCTTTTCAACTAATTTCCTTTTGAAGGCATGCACATCATTAGAGCCCTTCCAGAGAGTATCTCTTGATAAAATATTATAGTTGCAAATCCTCTTCTAAACCACACAGAAGGAATTTTAACTATATACACAGATGTTAATAAAGGGAAGAGAAGAAAATGAAAAATGACTCTTATTTCAGAAGAGTCTGTATTAAAATATAATAGCAATATACTATTATTAATATATAATAATCTATAGTTCTTAGCTGTGGCA
Organism: Grayia smithii; assembly: GCA_032468115.1. Classification (NCBI taxonomy): domain Eukaryota; kingdom Metazoa; phylum Chordata; class Lepidosauria; order Squamata; family Grayiidae; genus Grayia; species Grayia smithii. The sequence goes on from JANHFM010002285.1 coordinate 712,454, forward strand.
GGGTAAGGTCAAGCATTCATTTGCCAAGTGTTCAGAACAAGGCACAGTGGAAACTAGTCTTTATACCTAGTGTTTCAATGCCTCATTGAGAAGAAGTATTCAGAACAAGGAATTTCAGCCTGGAAAAGGATGAAAGGAATGTCACTGCCTAGTTTGTCATTCTAATACAAGACATTGACCTTAGCAGAGAGTGTGGGAGGAACCTGTTAGCGAGAAGTGGCAGACTGCTAATGGCTGATAGATAAACAGGTAAACAAATGAGCTTGGTTTTGGAGTAATGTCCTATCCTTCCTCACCATCACCTGAAAGGATCAGATCAATCAGTCTAATGGCAAGGCTCATCCTGGTTCCTCCCATCATTCTATGCAACTATAAAAAGTAAAAAATTAGCAGATGGCCACAAAACGCTTTATGGTGGTGATTTTCTGTTACGCATTCGAGAAATAACTTTGATGGCATATAAGTTGCATGGTATCTTTATCTTCAGGTGAATTAAACAGCTTCAAAGATGAAAGGCAACATGGTGAAATAAAAATGTGTCCTTGAATATTGTGCAACCATAACTGTTATTACTGACAAAATTAGACAGTTAGTTCATCTGTAATTTGATACCTAGTTCACTTAACTGGAACAATTCCATCTCAGGTTTTGTTGACAGTCAATGGATCTAAATTAAAGAGAGAGAAAAAAAGAAAAAAGAGCTTGAGAATATCCACAAGTAAGCTGAAATGGAGAAGCTTCTATTTCTTCATGCAAATACTTGCATTCCTCTATGCTAAAATCTTCCTATTCCTTTGAATCATACTTTGGCTGTCCAAACAGAAAGGATAATGGCTACTTAATTTCTACTATTGTGTAACTGGAATAGAGACAACTAGTTACAAAGTCACTTTTGCATCACAACAAGTGACAACATTAGGGCACTTTAGTCCTAAAAGGCTTACAGCCACATTTCTAAACAGTTTTACAATTATTGTGAATTATGTCCCTTTTCCTCATTTCTAATACACACACATGAAAACAGCAGTATATTGTTTTCATATGTTTTGCTTCAAGGAATTGTTCTACCAATAGTTTAATTCAAGTTAAAATGTGCATATTACTGCATTTAAAATATAATGTATTTAATTTGGTTAAGTTTGTTTCATTAAATATATATTCACCTTAGTAAAACTTATTTGAAACAAAATAGGAAATTGTTGGGAGATGCACTTAATTGGGCTCTAGTTCTCTTTCTTCATAACAAAATAAGCTGTTTTCCCAATAAAAATTATGGTCCTAAAGTTACAGAACATTTATTCAGAAGAGAAATGATAAGGAATACTCAGAATACTTTCTTTTCTATGAGAACAAGCACCATAGGAGTTGGATTTGCATTAGGAAAAGATTACTATCATCTAATAAAGAAAAATATTTGTAGCTCGGAGTTAAAATGAGGAGTCCTTGGAACTTTCTGAGCTTGGTTCTTTTATTGCAGATATTTCATTACCCAAACTAGGTAACCTCATCAGCATATATGTTATTATTAGCATCTCATTACTATAATTGATATAATCAGTATAAAACCCTCATTACTATCATCATCATCATCATCCACACACACACACAGAGAGAGAGAGAGAGAGAGAGAGAGAGAGAGAGAGAGAGAGAGAGAGAGAGAGAGAGAGATACCAAGATCCTGTAATACAGTGGCACACTGTGTCAACTCTATGCTGTTATACATAGAGAATGCAAATGTAAATATATATATATATATTCAGGCTCCCATTTTAATGTTCTAACTAAGGAGTAGATTTCATTGAAATCAAGGTGATACGTATTTCTCAGAAAATATTATATTAATAATTACAAAATTTGATTCTAAACTGTTTTGCGTTATGCAATACAAAATATATTTCAATTCAGGATATTCAATTCAAAACAATCGATTATGGAAAGACATGTGGAAATAAAATTGGTGAGTTTTTTGATTACGGGGAGATGCTTTTCAAATTCAGTCCTATAGCTTCTATAGGTATGACAAAAAGTAGATGTAAAAAAGGTAGGGAGGTGGGTTCTATACTTGTAACAAGGCAGATTACTGTATCTAAAAGTATCCTAGTCAGTACATAGAAACAGAATCACATATATCACATATATGATATTGTTTGCATTGAGCATGTAGGATATCCTCTTTAAATAATCTGTCCAAGCATGATTTCAGAAATGTTGGAGAAATTGTGGAATGGTTATTTCAAATGTGATTCAAATCATGCGTTCAAAGAAGTGCAAGCACAATGAAGTGGCTACACTTTACTTCCTATGCAATTGTTCTACTGTTTCCAACCAGTGCTTCCCAGAATACATATAATGTCAGAAAGAGAAGAGTATGAATTGGGGGGGAAATCATGTCAATACACCATGCTGGAATTGTTGCTTCAGTTCAGGATCATTTCCGGAGTATGGGAGTAAAGAAACCTGGACCTGATAAATACCATTAATGGCTTATTTGATCAACACAATACATAATTCAGTGTTTCATGCACAGTGTTCATTTTAATAACCAAAATTAAATATGTATTAAAATATGAAACGTTGATGCTGACTTAAAAATGAATTATTTTATTACAAACTATTTCCCTATCTTTCCAACTCTAGGAATGAAGCAATGAAGAAACAGTGCAAACATAAAAGGCAACAAAACAAAATACTCCATTTTCCAATAATCGTTAGCAGCTCTAGTCCTATAATGATTCTATTCTGATGGCTCATCTTAGTTGATGATTTTTCACAATGTATTTCATGGCTTCCATCCCTACATGAGACTTTATTACTATCACATAGGAATAAAAAGCCATAAAACACTAAAGTGAATTTATCTTGATCAGATGCCATACTGATTTTCTTCACATGATTTCACAATCATTTCCAAACTAACATGCTACATTATTCAACATTTCAAAACTATATTGCAGTTGTTTAAAAAGCGCTCTGTCACAAATTAGCAGCAATTTAGGCTTCAGAGAGATTGCTAACTGAACAGATAGGGGGACAGTCACCACACACAACCACTGAATTCACTGAATAGACAGGACACCACAAAAAAATAGCACTAGAACAGACATACAAAAGACAAAACAACTACAAACATATCCTTGGAAACTTGTAAGCATCCTCAACTCTGTAAGCATCCTCAACTCCTGTTTAGTTTCCTTAAATGGACACTGCAAACAACTCAAACATTTGAGTCAAAGGGTGCTACTCAGACAACAATCCTATCGATACACTAAAGAGGCTTTTCTCAATGTGAAGCTCTCCAAATGTCTTTTGTCTATGGCTTCCAGATTGCCAGTCAGTATAACCAATGGTCTTGCTGGCTGAAATTTCCTACATTTAGAATCAAAAGAGCTGAACTACAGCACTTCTGATTTACACATAGGTGATAATGCTGAGATGAAAATATTTTACTTTCAAATATACCACATGGCACCTTCATCTATATCCAAATCCATGAAAATTCTAGCACCAATCTATCCTGCTGGACAATAAAGAAATAAATCTGTTGTTTTCAAAATCAAGCTATGACTTCATAAATTCTGAAATAAAGTACTTCAAAGAATCAATGTGTTTTTCCTGATAATAGTCCAATGACATAAGTCTCTATGTTCATTGAAAAGAAAAGGTCTTATGTTCAATATCTTTGGAAATAGTTTCCTTTCTACCTTACATACCTATACAGCATGTGCTAAAGAATATCTAAAATACTTCAAAGAGTCTGTAATACTTTAAATAAAATAACTGATACTAACTTTAGCAAAATAATTATCTTAATTGTTGTTAAAAATTACAATGGAAAATTTACTCCATTTTATTGTTTTCTTACACTTCTCTGGCTGCCTATCAAACCTACTTCTTGTCTAGCACAATATGATTAATACAGGTAAGAACAGGAAATTCATAAATGAAAGGTAGTGCATAAATAAATTAAATTATCATGCATAAAACATGCAAATGATTTAAAGACTGCATATGAAACCTTATTTCATTTTCATTCAACTGCATTTTGGCAGTCACTGATTAGGTCCAGATTAATGCACTCCCAAAAATGTTCAATATGTTTTAAATATGGACAAAGACTTCATCTTTCTGTATATTATTTTATTTTGTTGGATGCTAACAACAAACTACAAACTTAATGCACAAACTTACTGCACTAAATGCTAGATGCTCTCCAAGGTTCCTGACATTTTGCTCTCCAAAATCCTGCTGTTTTACAATTCTATTATGTTTTAAAAGCAGAAGTTCTTTAGTGACTGCTGAATTACTAATCCAGCAGATTAGTACACAAGGGAAGGCCCATAATTTGTTCATCCTTGTTTTATAGGATAAAGGTTAAAAAAAAAAGGTAAAGATTTTCCCCATCTAGTCATGTCTGACTCTAGGGGGTGGGCTCATCTCTGTTTCTTAGCAGAGGGAGCCAGTGTTGTCCAAAGATGCTTCTGTGGTCATGTGACCAACATGGCTATACTCTAAGGCACATGGAATGCTGTTACCTTCCCACCAAAATGGTACTTATTCATCTAATTGCATTTTCATGCTTTTCAAACTGCTAAGTGGGCAGGAGCTGGATGAGGAACATTTATTCCTGATAAATCAATTATTTATAATATTGGATTATATTATGGTTGTTCTTTTAATGTTCTAAAATTTTATTTCTATTTCATTTTAGCACCTTGTGTAGTTTATGAAAGTTAACCCACTGTTAGATCTATGTTAGTGGTATTATTTTTAAAAATTAGCAGTCATATTACAGTACAATGTCATAAGGTTCATAAAAAAATGTCAGGAAACAAATCTAATTCAAGTATTTCTAAACTGATGAACTTCAATAAAGAGACTTAAGCTCATTTTAAACATTTTCATGGAAATCAGCAGGAAAAAGAACTGCCCAGTGTTCTCATTCCAGCTTGGGTTTCCTTCTTCTAAAGATTAATCCTAGGTTGGCATGGTGATCTTACATGGCTTAGATAGATTCATGAAACCTTTTTTTTTTTTTACTTTGGCAAGAGAAGGCAAAGAGATAACTTTTGTACTTCAGTTTAGCCAAACAAAATTCTGATCCAAAAATTGGATTTTAGCCAATTCAATTGTTTTATTCTTGAGGTCGATTTGAGAAATATAGCCCTGGGTTAAAGTTTTATTTCAATATTTTTATGCTGAAATGTCAGCCTTTTATAAGGGTAGGAAGAAAATTATTTCTCTCAACTGCAGCCTGAAATAAAAAGGAGGACACAAAAACCTATAGGAGACTAACCATAAAAAGCAGCTTTATTTATTTATTAAGGATAGGCTGCGTATTTCACAAAAATTAAAAATAGTATTTTCCAAATAGGATGTCAAAAAGCTTGCTCTGATTATGTGGACAAAAATAAAGCATTTAGGGGGGGGGGGAATCAGTGCAATTTTCTGGCTTCACTGAAAACTGATTTAATATATTGTCAGGTATGTCATTTACATGTCCGTATTAAAGATTAAAATTCAGTCTCAAAGCTCAACTTGGAAGCCTGTCGAACTCCGGACTGCCCCAGACCTCCGCTCCTTCCGCCGCGACCTGAAAACGTGGCTTTTTTCTCAATCAGGATAGGGTTGACCAATTTTTAAATTTTTTATAATTATATTTTAAACGGTTTTAACTTATTACTATTGCCTTTTAATTATAAATTTTAATGTTAGTGTCTTGTTTTGTTTGTGTGTGTTTTTCTGTTTGGGTTGTATGTATTTTACGTCCGTATAAATTTTTTATATCTCTGTTTTTTACTGTGAGCCGCCCCGAGTCCTTCGGGAGAAGGGCGGCATAGAAATTGAAATAAAACAAAAAAGCAAAAAACAAACTTATATGCACTTATATATTTCACTTGTTTTAGGGAAACTTGAAACTAGAATATAACTCTAAGCCTCCTTTTGAAAAATGTAGTCTGTAAACGACAAACATTACCACAAAGAAGCGAAGACATATACAAAGACACATACACACATTCACATAGGCACACACATTTATTAAGTCTCTCACTCTGAGAGCCTTCTGAGGGCTACTTGTGCACATTTGCATATATTAAATTAGTTTCCATAAAACAGCATAAGGATGATATCTCCCTGTCAACACAGTGACAAATGTTCTGACAGCCTTTTAGTCTAGTAATATGCTGGTGTAAATATGCTTAAATTCTTAGCTCCTAAAAGAGAAAGCTATTGTTGGATTTAAAGGCCACAAGTAACCTCTAAGGATATTCACCTTGTGAGACCATTTCTGATCTTTGGCACTTTACAGAAGTATCCACAGTATCTATGTGCCTTTTTTCATTTTCTGCTTTGTGGGCAATTCTCTCATCATACTTGAGCCTGGCAATTTCTTCAAAGCTTCTTTTTAGGTGTGGCAGAGTCTGGAGTGGATCTTTTGTTTCAGGAATATATTGCTAAAGCTGTCAGAGAGAGAGAAAAAATATGTGATAAAGTGAACTTTCTAAGTCTGTATGTAAACATATTTTAGACTGTTATATACTGCTGATGGATGAAGCAGCCTGTTTACCTTGGAAATAATACTCTTTTCTTCTTCAAATCATCATTCAGACCTGAATGTCATCCAGAAGTGATTTCTGCCTTCTTCAACTTATCCAGCATCTGGGACCATGAGATAACTGTCATGGCACACTGGCTCTTTTACTGACTCCTTCATTATTAGCCTCCTAGTGAGCGAGACAGAATACAATGAATGTAATAACCATACTTCACACAACAGGCTCTCTCTCGCTTTTAAATTGAAAATCCCCTTATTACAAAACAAGGGGTGTTCTTTTTCTTCTACCTTTAGATAGGTCTGCCACATTCATAGGATTTTACAAAAACACAGCTGCTGTTTAAACCAGAGAGAAATTGCATCTGCTAGACAGTAATTCTTCTTAGCCTGACTTGTACTGTTTTCTAAGTAGTTGGTCAGGGATTGTCTCTCTCCTAATGTATGCTCTGTTCTCTGTTTGTGTATTGGTGTGTGGGAAAAACAGAAATATACACATATTTTGAATTCAGCATATCAATGGATTTGTCTATCCTTATGTTTTACATAGTAAATGACTGTGGAAATGGAGAAGATACCAGAAACTGCAAGTAATGAATAATTCTTCAAAATTTTTGAGGTGTTTTTTTTTTATCTTTCTCTCTCTCTGTGTATATGCAGATTATAAACACTACAAGGATATTTCAAATGATGAATGCATTTCTTAGCTGGAACATATATTACTTAATGATCATAATGAATACAAGAACTAGAGCAAAATCAGACTCCTTACTATAGCAACATCCTAAAATATTTTCTTAACTCAAATTCAGACTATTGTTTGTCTTTCCGCTTGTTCTAATGAGAGTAAGCTGTTTCTTACGATGGGTTTGTTGCCTGCATCTTTTTCAGTGCATCATTGTAAAGAGATATATAGCAAAAGACAATAAGATGTAATACTGTAACTATAGATATTACTTAGAAAAAGCTTGCATTTTTTAAAGAAAATTCTCAGAATATTATTTGTAAACAGTATGCTTCTTTAGGTTCTGTGTGCTAGTATTAGGTAGCATCTCTAGCTTACGTATTTGCAAATTGTACATACCCAAAACCTTATGCCACTGTCTAAATGAATAACAGTTTTCTACTGAGGTGGCAAAAAAATAGAATTCATTTTTTACAATCCTGGTTTATAAGATTATAATGTGAATCTAGTTAAATGTAGCTTCATCAATAAAACATGATTTAAGTTGTTTTGTACTGTACAGCAATGGCTCAGAAGTTACAAATATTAAGCTTATCATCTGGAAAGCTGACGGCCCAGGATTCAAGACTTGAACACATGCCATGGGGTGAACTCCGGTCCTCGCCCCAGCTCCTGCTCACCTAGCAGTTTGAAAGCATGCAAATATAAGTAGATAAATAGGTACCATTTTGGTGGGAAGGATACAGTGTTCCATGCGCATCAGCATATAGTCATGCTGGGCATATGACCACAAAAGTGTTTTCAGACCATGCTGGCTCCCTTGGCAAAGAAATGGAGTCTTATGACTCCTTAGAGTCAGAAACAACTGGACAGGGGAAACCTTTACCTAAGATGTATTGCACTTTTTATATCTAAAATCTTTCTTCTTCTGCTGTAGCAGTTTTTTAAATTTAATGTAACACTCAAAATGACACTGTTGTTATAAATAAACTCTGATAACCTGTACAGATGTCTCTGTAGTCCTGAAATCTTTTAAATGGAATTGCAAAGGACTGAACCCTGAAGTCTGTATGAACTATGTTTTCTACGATTGAACAATAGATGTTCTCCAAATATGATGGTACAAAACTATGATTATCATTCTAACTTACGATACGCAGAAATCACTATCTTTAAGGAAGAGGTTTTTCTCAGGCTATCTCTTAAGATACTATTTCACATATTGGTAGATGAAAGTATGACTGGTTACCTCTGAATGTAAAGTCTGGGTTTGAAGTCCTCAAAAAAGGGTCCATGAGTTTCAATGAACCCAGCAGCCCCATCTTGGTTATCTATGGGCACCCTACACTGTCTTGCTTTTGTTTTTCAAAAATACTTTTAATTAAAATAAATAAATAGGAAGCTAGAATAATGTAAAGAAAAGTCATATCTCAAGTATAATATTTATTTCCAAGGATGCCTCTGGCCAAAAATTGTGAATATTGCAGCCCGGTCTTTTCAGCATTAAGTCTATTTGAGTCTAAATAAGTCTATTTTAAGTCTAAGTTCCAAGATCTGTCAGGCTCCAGGCACTGGGCTACGACTTCAACAGTGTCTGCCACTTGGCAGCCCAAGGTCAAGATGTTTACTGATGATATCTGACTCCAAATTGAGGAATAATGTCATCCAGCATTTTCATATAGATGTTAAGAAGGAGAAAGATTATAGAATCTTGCAGCACCCCACAAGGAAGCAGCCACAGCTGCAATTTCTCCCCACTGTCAGCACTATTGAAACTGGCCACAGATTAAGACCACCACCACAAAATGGGACCTCCTACTTCCAACCTCTGAAACTGGTCTAAAGGTTTCTGTGGCTGTCAGTATTGAAAGCAACTGAAAAAATATGCGCCAGAGTGAATGTATCATAACAGTACCATCTAATTCCAGCTTCATTACAGATCATGAACAAGCATGGCCAATGCTGTATCTATACTAAATCCTGGCCTGAAAAGAGTGGTGAAATGTAAAATTTGTTACTACCGGTTCTGTGGGTGTGGCTTGGTGGTGGGGGTAATGTGACTAGGTGGGCGTGGCAGAATAGCCTGTAAAAAATGCTTTTAAAAGGTAAAAAAAAGGTTCTGACAATCAGGCAGCTCAGCTGTGATCGTCAGAACCTTTCTTTTTTACTTTTAAAAGCCTTTTTTACAGCCTATTCTGCTGAATAGGTTGTAAAAAAATGCTTTTAAATGTTTTTAAAAAGGCTCTGACGATCATAGCTGAGCCGCACGATCATCAGAGCCTTTTTTTTTTACTTTTAAAAGCATTTTTTACAGCCTATTCAGGAGAATAGACTATAAAAAAATGCTTATAAAAGTAAAAAAAAAAAGGTTCTGATGATCACAGATGAGCTGCGTGATTGTCAGAGCCTTTTTTTTTTACTTTTAAAAGCAGGAAGTAATGACACCCGGGCGGATGGCTGGAGCCTCGTGCGGCCATCACTACCGATTCTCCGAACCACCTGCCACAATCACTACCGGATTACCCGAACCGGTCCGAACTGGGACTATTTCATCCCTGCCTGAAACCCAGATAAATCTTTTAACTAAGATAATCTGCTTCATAAAGGGATCTTTGGAACTAAAACCTAACTATCTTCTTTATAATCTTCCTTAATAAGGGAAATCTGGAGTTTGGACAATAATTTTTCTGGGCCATTGAGTCCAGGAATGGTTTCATGAGGAAAAGAAATATCAAAGCTTATCTGAAAACAAAAGGGATCACCTTCTCACTTAAGGAAACCACCCACCACCACACAGACTCAATCATAGGTCATCCCCCAGGTGGCTTTCATCATCCAGGACAAGGATGATCTAACAGGCCCCTCTGGGTCAACAGACTGGAGAGACCTAGCCTAGACCTAGGAGTCACAAATTAAAGCTCTCAGATAATCTCCAAGATCTTGCTTCAGGCCTCTTATTTAAACTTGAAAAGTCAGAATCCAATTGCAAACAAATCTGAGAAACCTTTATCTCACAAATAGTAAGAATACTCCACACAGAAGATCCTGCTACCTGTCCCTTCCCAACAGGATTTGGGTTACTTTTAATAATGCCAGAAACTGTTGGCAGGTGCAATACAATCATACTACAGCAATAACATTGTTACTATGATGTAATACCTAATATGAGTTCTTATTTGTACTAAGTTGGATTAATTTTTCATCTTTCTTCTATAGTATTCCAGGTGTCTCTTCCCACACGTTCAAGATGTCTGCTGGGATTGATGGAGAGGGATCAATCTGCATGGGGCAATCCAATTAAAAGTAATCTCTATCTGTCTATTACAGGTTGTATCTAAGGCGCCAGAGGAAATGTCCACTGGACCCTTCAGGATAACTCCATGTTTCTTCTGGAATGCAGGCGGATTCATCGTTTGTCTGGTCTGACCCCTTAGGGTAGTGCTAAACAAAAAACAATTGGAAAGTGATCTGTCCATAGCAAAGGATTGATACAAATGCTCTCCAAAACCAGATCATTTCTTAATTGTCTTAGAAATGAAGGTCTAATTTTGAACTACCCAATATGCATTGGGCCAACAATAGCTTGGGGCAGGTGCATAATTGCTATGGAGGACACAAATCATAGTACTTTTATGATACTGATTTGTTATATCATTTGAAAATTGTCACATATGGCTTGTTAGAAGGGAGAAGGTATAAACTTGACAATTCTATGAAGAAAAAAGAAGTATCACCATGTATTTTATCTATAGATCACTGTATTGTAATTGAATCAGACATTTCCTGTTTATTTTTGAAAAATATTAGTATTCAGTAGGAAGTCTTAAAAGTTATTTATACAAGGAAAGTTTGCTTTTTTGCAGGGCAAGAGAAGAATAACTTCAATTAACATGGTGACATTTGCACCCTCAGTACCTCAATATGTGAACGGCATTGCCTATTGGAAAAGTGAGGGAAAAAATGCTATGTCTTACCTGATACAATCGTACTTATTAATATAACGAACAAAGTTGTACAATGAATTTATACTATGAGTCCATCATTGGGAACATAATGTCTGTCTTTCTGAATTCCTCAATTTGGATCCAGTTTTCTATCACATGCACTAAGTATATGTAAAAACTATACAGCTGAATGAAGGTCCCATTTGCATTAAACACTGCAAATATATTGTTATCCCAGCACAAAACCTGCAAGCACACAGGCATTATGCTCTGAATATCAACCATCTCTCAAGATGCCCTCACCAGCAAGAATTTTAGACCACATGCCTGGGAAGACCATTTCTTCTTCTTTAGCTGGAGAAGTTAATATCAAGCCCTCTTGATCAATACATTAACTGGAAACATAATAAGTGGCAGAGGTCATGCCATAACAGAAATGGCTTATTATTTTAATAGGCTACAACTGTTGGACAAATCCTGTATCACACTTGCATACTGATCTCAGCTACTAGACAACCTTGGTATTAGTGAAGCTAAACTTATTTTGCGTTGATCTATCTCTGCATAATCCATATATAGCAGAGTTTCAGCCTACCAATAATTCAATTCCTCCAAAATTACAAATGTCACAAATTCAGTTATATTGATACTGTTTCTTTGTTATGCATTTTTCATGATTTACAATTTAATGAAACACTGAATGAGATTTACATTTTAAGAGAATCCTGGATTTCCTCATTTCCAATCCTTTGAGAACAGCTGTTATGCTGGAAACAATGTACGAAACTATGTCTGGCTTGTGCTATGATTTCATAGCTAGGACTGCAATAGCACAATGAAGTTGGAATTGCAAAAGTTATGAAGAGATACACTGAATTCAAATCTCTGAAATGCTTGACAGGATTGTAGACATATTTATGGCCAATATATTATTGGTGCTTCAATTTGAAAGATAGGGATGGAAGAGTTTGTTGTTCTGCTTTTGTCTGACTTATTTTGCCAACTACAAAATCCACCACATTGTTTCTGCATCTGTTTAAAATATTCTGCAAGATCACAGAAATATTTACATTTATTTTCCTGCATTTTTTCCATAATAAAATGCATTTACGTATAATGTGCACATTTTTATCTGCATTCCATATAACATACATTTTCATGCTTATTATGTTCTGTGTTTAAAAATTCAAAAAGTGAATATTTGGCAATGAATTTTCATTTTAGTTTCTCATGCAAAGCCCAAAATAATTCCTTCAAAACAATTCATATCTTATCTATTCCCAGACAGAATTAAACTGTGATTGAAAATAAAACAGTGCTAATGAAATGTGCCTTATTAACTATGAGAAATAGGTTGACTTTAGAAATTAATTACAAAACAATTCTAAAGTAGTATAAGTAATTTCATATATATTGTATATTTGATACTTATATTGAAACTGCCTTTAGTTTCCTTTTTTTCTCATAAAAAAAAGTGCTTCTGAATGTTTGAGAAATGAAGATTCTGGCATTCCTTTCATATTAGATGAAGTACATATGCAGATACATTATTTTTTTTCTTCAAAAATATAAACATGGATTCCAAGAGTCCAGATTAAATTATAGTTGTGGACAACTGGAAGCCACAGATTACATGTACAATAAGTATCAATCTAGCTCAGAAGATTCAAGAAAATTTGTGTAAGCACTGAACACAGGAA
>JANHFM010002285.1:725432-747607 GCA_032468115.1 Grayia smithii
AGAATGAAGGGATTTGCTGAGCACATTAAGTTGTGCTCAAAGTTGTAGGCCGCCCTGAGTCTCCGGAGAAGGGCGGGATATAAATGGATTTTTAAAAAAAAAACTCAATTTGAAATTGAAACAACATGTATGCAAATTATGCTGCTTGTGATTTAAGCCTGAATGCTGGACCTTCAAAGACGTTATGGAAAAGACAGCTCTGGAAAAGCAAAGCCAACAACTGTACTAAAGTCCACTTTAGTAATAACAATTTTCAAGAGATGCAAAATTCAAGTTTAAGAAAGGACACAGGATTATCTATTAGTGCCTGAAATCCAAAAAACAAATAGAAAATCTTGGATTTACAGAAGAAATGGACTGATGCAGAACAGCACCAGACACAAATTAACACAGTTTTCTATACTCTAAATAATTTTCAACATGTATTATGAACAACATAAACATGAGGACCTTACTAGGTGGGTAATATAAATATCAAAATAAACTATATAATAGGATAAACAGGATACAAAAAATACAATCCATAAAGCAGCTTATTTTTGTTGATGCAGACTGGGGAACAATATCAAATATATGATTGATATGTTTGAATCAGAAAATTAAAAAGAGCAGGCATGACAACGAGATAGAACTTGAAGAACATAGTTAAAATTCATCTGACATTTTACTCATTGCTTGTCTACTATAAGAAATGCTAATTATTTTCTCTAATTTTGTAGGAGAATGATATAAAACAAAAGACCATTAAAAACAACTGACATAGTCTGAAGAACCATAATAATATCAGTTAGGAATTAATCAGTATGATTCAGTCATTAAATGAGTAGAAGGTACAATTAAGCTACAACTAAAAGAAGTAGTGGGCCCTAGTTCATTAGAATCATCTGAAACTGCACTTTCTTGTACTTTGAACTGAGATGAAGAAGAAAACAAAATGGGTTAATCAAGTTGTAACTGATTAATTTTATAAGGAAATGGAACTAAAACAAAAGAATATTCACTGAAAACAAAGAGGATCATTTGGAGATTTATAAACATGATAAGACCTAAGAATAACAATTCGATGCAGTAATGCTTCACTAAAAAAAAAAAAAGAATTCAAGAACAAACAAACCAATCACTTGGATTTGGGCAACACTGAAACTGAACACATAATGATGCCTAAATAAAACTATGAATCGGGACTGGATCCTAATGAAGAATAAAATAAACCATGGCCAAGGGATGAGATTATTTAAATTGTTTTTACTGTACTTTACTTGGTAATAAGTATCTATTTACCAAGTAATACTATTTGCAAATGTCCACAATATTGGGCTGAGAATGCATGAATTAATTTAACTTTTCCTTATGTCCGTATTGTCTGACTTTGTAAGAGCTGACTTTTTAGGAGCTATAAGAAAGTGCAAGTATGGGGCAAACCATTTGTACATGGAGGTCAATCATGAATACTTCTAAGGGTGATGATAGTGCTCTCTAAAAAGCACAGAAATAAGGGAGGTGCAACAAGGGTGAGAAGAGTTGGGAAGTAGAGCACTGCTGTTAGCTAAAAGTGGGGGTGGGAAGGTAGGCAAGAGAGAATGAAAAAAATCCCTTTTCTTTTCACCCTCTTCACTCAACAACAGCAGCATGTAATGCTAGCTCTGTGGTAGACCTTGGTGACTCATATGGTTAGAATGCTGGGCTGACAATCAACAAGCCTGAATTCGAGTGTTGCTGTGTGATGGAGTGAGCTCCTATCCTTCATTCCAGCTCTTGCCCACCAACGGTTAGAAAGCAAGTAATCACAAGTAGATAAATAAGTACCACTTTGACGGGCAATTAATGGGGACATGAAAGAGCCCTCAACCGGGCAATGGTGATGTCACCATCTAATCCTTTCAACCCAGAAGCGCTTCATTGCTTCTGACATGAAAGCAGAAGCAGCAATATCAGCCGCATGGGGTTAGTGATTCTGTTGGCCTGATTCCTGAGGCACAGTAAGAGAATGATAATAAGAGGGGAAATGATTTTGGGGGGAAAAATAAAATATTTATTTCAAAGATGGAAAGAAAGTATATCCTCTGGGACTGGATGGATGAGTTCAGGTTGTACATTAATTTGAATGTCAAATGCAGAGTATTAGTAATGTTCATTAAAAATATTCTTAATATAGTTGGGCAATTGCCTAAGGCAGGTTGAAATGCAAATATGAGTGCAATCTGACTCTTGCAAACCCAGAATGTTCTCAGACTGAAGATAATTTGGGAACGAATACTGCAAAAATCTTATGGTACAAGATACAGGAAAATACTGCTGTGAAATGTTAGGATTTTCATCCTCATATATTTACCATAATTGAAATAAAACCTACTGACAATACATTTCAATGTTTTATTTGTGACAGATGTTGCTATGAAGAGAAGCCCTATTTTTAGGGCAAATTCATCAAGACACTTAGAAGGTATAAAAACCAAAATATTTCAGGATGGTTTGCATCTATATTCAGCATTAATTTTATAAAACAGATGGTGACTTACCTGAATGTACATTTTCGGTGCGCTGCGGGATAATCCAAGCATGGGTTATCTCTCATCTATTTGCCAGAGACTGAGTGTAAGTTTTTTTTCTTTTTTTCCTTTAACCACGCCTCCTCTGCTCAGCTGAGTTTCAATTGTTTCACGAAGGCACAATCATCCAGCGTGTCCTGTGAAGGAAAGGAAGACCCACCCTGAGACCTAACCAGGAAGCTGAGAAGGAGGGTTGGATTATCCCACAGTGCATCAAAAATGGATGTTCACATAAGTCAATGTCCATTTTCCAGTGCGCTGCTGGGATAATCCAAGCATGGGATATTACCCAAGCTCAAGAACACTGGGTGGGAGGCTGACTAATCCCTGGACCCTGGGGATCCCTGGGGAGTGTACACACTGCAACACCCTCCATCCAAAGGATGCCTCAGTCGAGGCATAACTGTCTAATTTGTAATGTCATATGAATAGTGACAATGAGGACCAAGTGGTCATTTTACATATGTCACTGATGGATACTTGTGTAGCCTAAGCCGCCATTGTGGCAGCACTCCAAATTGACTAAAATCCATCCAGGTAAAGGTTTGGCCTTGAGCTCATATGCTTTCAAAATACACGCCTTCAGCCAATGGCCCACCGTAGATGAAGAAGCCTTCCTGCCAATTGACAAGGGGTGAAAGGACACAAAAAGAGCTTCAGTCTGTCGAAACAAAGCCGTTCTTTTAATGTATCTGCAGAGGGCCCTCCTAACGTCCAAGGTGTGCCATCTTTCTTCCAGCGGATCATTTGGAGCTTGACAGAAATCAGGCAAAATGAACTTTTGGGCATGGTGAAACCAGGACTTCACCTTGGGCAGGAAGGAGGGATCCAGTCGCAGTACAACTCTGTTTGAATGGAAAATATAGAGGTCTTTTCATATGGACAAGGCCGCCAGTTCAGATATCCTCCTGGCAGATGTAATTGCCAGGAGAAAGGCGAGTTTGACAGAGGCTGATGGAACCTAGAGGCTCAAATGGCGAAGACGTAAGAGCTTGAAGGATCAAGGGAAAGTCCCATGTTGGGTAGTGATGCACCACAGGGGTTGGAGACTGATAGTTCCCTGGAGGAAACCACGAACCCTCAGATGATGGGAGAGGGCATGGTGAGAGTCATAGGTAAGTATAGTAGACAAAGCCGCAACCTGTCAGTGTAGGGTATTGGGGGCTAACCCTTTGTCCAAACCCGCTTGCAGGAATTTGATGACCTCTGGAACTGATGCCGAGGTGGGTTTTTTTGTTTTTTATTTATTTCCACTTATATCCCACCCTTCTCCGGAGACTCAGGATGGCTTACAATTTCAAGCACAACTCAATGTGCTTAGCAAATTCCTTCATTCCTTGTATATTCCTGCTTATTTGGGGATTTTTGCCCCCCCCCACAAGCGGCATTTTTTTGGTTGGGTTGATGTGCTCCTTGGAACACCACAGACAGAATGATCACCGAGAAGCGTTGTAAATCTGGTTTGTCGATGCATGGCTGGAAGCCTGCATGGTATGGATCACCTTCCCTGAAAGATTATCCATCCTCAGGAAGATCCTCTCAAGTGCCAGATGGTCAACTGGAGCCTCTGGGACTCCGGATGGAATATGACCCCCTGGCTGAGAGAAATCCTGTCCCAGGGAATCCTTCAGGATCGGGACATGGAGAGGCTCACCAGGTTGGCGTACCAGTGATGTTGCGGCCAATGGGGAGCAACTAGAAGCACTTCCATTCTTTCGGTCAACAGTTTTTGAATTACCCTCAGGATGAGCGGGAGGGGAGGGAATCCGTAAAGCAGTCCCCGAGGCCATGTGGTACGAATGGCATTGCATCCTTCCACCTCTGGGCTCAGAAACCGAGAGAAAAACCTTGGAAGTTGCATGTTTCCCGGCTGGGCGAACAGATCGATGATCGGTAGGCCAAATCGTAGCAACAGTTCCTGGAAGAGCTGTGGAAGCAGATGCCATTCTGATGGATCAAGTTGTTGTCTACTCAACCAGTCTGCTTGAATGTTGGATGTGCCGGAAATGTGCCCTGCCTTGAGGGAGAGCATGTACCGCTCTGCCCAGCTCATCAACCTCTCCGCCTTGTTAATGAGAGACTGGAAACGAGTGCCGCTTTTTTATATGTATTTTATATTACATACAAATAATTATTTTATGTGCCTTCGGGGCCACATTGTTCATTAAGATCAGCACATGTTGACCTGTCACAGCAGTCCAAAAGTGGCAGAGGGAAAGGTGTACGCCCACAGCTCCAGCCAATTGATGCTGTTTTTTCGGTTCCGCTGGGGACCATTGTCTGTGAGCCACCTGAGACAGCAGATGTGCGCCCCAGCCATAGAAGCTTGTATCCAATGTCAGTGCGATGTACTTGGGCTCCTGAAACACAGGCCCCCTCTGAAGAGCCACAGATGCCCACCACCAGAGGGAGAGAAGTAGTTGAGGTAGAATGGCTACCTTGGCCCGGGACTTGCTGTGGCCTGTCCTCTGGTACAGTAATAGTAACCATTGCAGCGGATGAGCATGCTGGCATGCCCAAGGCACGATCGAAATACAGATCATTTTCCCGAGCAACTGAGACAGAAGGAGCAAGGGACTGACCATTAGGAGATAATTTGAGTTACCAAAACCATGATGCTGTATCTGGGGACAGGTAAACCTGACCTCTCAGCAAGTCGATCACTGCCCCCAGGGGGAGTATGCAGGTGGCAGATGGCAGATTACTCTTTTTCAGGTTTAGAGATAAACTGTGGTGTTGGAGTACGTGGATTACTGTCTCTAAGTCTTTTGTAGCTTGCGTCTGGGAGGACAACAAGATTAATATGTTGTCCAAGTAGCAGAGTATGCATACTGGAATCAATCAGATACTCGCTGCTACTACCACTAACAATTTGGTGAATGTCCTGGGGGTTGATGACAGTCCGAACGGCATGGCTCGATATTGATAATAGTGATTGGTATATATATGCAATGCGCAGGTATTTGCGATGCACCGGGTGGTTTGGGATGTGTAGGTAGGCCTCCTTGAGATCCACCGATGTCAACAGATCTCCGTCCGGTATGCATCCCAAGATTGATCTGAGGGATTGCATTTTGAATCACCTGTATAAGATGAATTTGTTGAGTTGCTTGAGATTCAAGATCCCTCTCCAACCCCCGGAACTCTTGGTGACCAGGAACAGAATGGAATAGAACCGGTCAATTCTTGTCCCGCCGGCACCTGTTCAATTGCTTGATATCCAACAAATGTTGGATCTCGGCGACCATCTGCTGACTGCTTAGTAGCTGCCAAGAAACCGGGCATTGGAGGTAATGGTCGGGAGGGCTGGAGCGGAATTCCAAGGTGAGGCCAAGCCCCACCATCCGAAGAACCCAAGCATTGGTTGTGGAAGACTCCCACTGATGTTGGAGATGTTGTAGACAACCGCCAATGGGTAGAGGAGACTGGGAGTCACTTGCCACGTTTGAAGGGCCTGTTACCGGCCCCCCAAAATGGTCTCTTTGATAGAGGGTGGTGTCTGCCCCGATCCCTAGAGGCCAACTTGTCTGACATGCAGTCAAAGCCTTGAGAGTAAGGTCACGGAAAATAGGACCCGCTGGGTCCAGAATCAGACCAAAAGGGCTGCCATTGTGAATAATGCCTATTAGAGGAAGGCAGCACCTTCTGCTTATCCTTACCTTCAATTAGAATTGGGTCTAATGCTTCTCCAAAAAGAGCAGAACCCTTATAGAGGGCCAAAGCAAGCTTCTACTTCGATTTCATATCTGCTCTCCAATGGCATAGCCATAAGAGCCGGTGAGAGGTCACCATAGAAGCCAATGCTCGAGAAACAAATTTTGATGCATCCAAAGATGTAGTAGCAGAGAATTCGGTGGCTGCCACCAATTTATTAATGTCTTGGTGCAGTTGTGTATCATCTGGCAGCAGCTATTCCTGTAATTGGCGGAGCCATATCAGAGATGCCCAGTAAAAAATGAGGCAGATGTTGCTGCCTTAATGGACCAAGTGGCCACTTGGTGGGCTTTGCAGAAGGAAAGCTCGGCCTTCCTGTCCTCCGTCTTAAGTTCCTCCACGATGTCACTGGAAAGAACCATGGAGGATGTCAGACTGGCCACGGGGCATCCACAGAGGGTAATTGAAGAAGCTCCTCCAGGTCAGGAGCAGAACAGTAAAGTTTTTTGGGGGGGACCTCACTGCAAGGAAATGCTGGGACAAGGGATCCTTACAGTTCAGGTCAACTACCCTGAAGTTCAGTTGCTCAAACTAGTGGGACAGGAAACCTGTTGCAAAAGACAGCACTCCCAGCTATCAGCGCTGCTGTGCACAAACTGCAGGCAATGGAAGTTTGAACTTTTGGCGCAAAGTCAGCAAAGCATCCTATCAGCACCCCTGCGACCACCCAGTTCAAATTATGGCACAAGAGCCAAACTTGCCCTCCCAGCCAAGTCGCTCCTTAGGCTGTGATGGCATGGGAGTAGAACCCAACTCCCTAAGCACCACTTCACAAAGTGCCCACAATCTTCAGCTTACCAGCAAACAGTTTTAATGGCGTGAGAGTAGCAAGGTTTTCACAGTGCCTCCATGATAGGACCATTACTCACAAAATGGCAGAAGTGCAGAAAAAACGCTCTCCAAAGCTGCCACGGTCTCTGTGGACGAGCAAAAGTGGCACAAAGCTAAAAAGCCATTCCAGCGCTACAAAGCTTCACCTGTATCACGGAGTTCGTCCCAGTGAGCTGGGCAGTAACTCCGGAACTGCCCAAAGAGTGGAGCTGCATTGGTGTTGGCGGTTGTGCTGGCGGACCAGGAAAACAGCTCATGCACCAGCGACAAGTTAAATATGGAGGTACCCTGAAAGGGGACAGAACTCTGGAACACTGCCCAATGAAGTCTTAGGCGGAGGCAGGCAACCTGGAGCCCCAGGGATACCCACGCACCACTGGCAGTGGAGGAATGGCAGCTGAAGCCTCCTCAAGTCCCAGCAATGTTGGCAGCTCCCAATCAACAAAAGTCAAATTCCAAGCTGAGGAAAAATCCAAACTGTGAGTAATTTAACATTACTTAATTGCCGGATATAGCAATATAGCTGTAGCTAGACTGAATGAAACAAACTGAAGCTCAGCCGAGCAGAGGTGTGGTTAAAGAAAAAAAAGAAAAAAATCTACAATCAGTCTCTGGCAAATAGATGAGAGATAACCCACACTTGGATTATCCAAGCAGCGCACTGGAAAACAATTTATCCAATTTTTTCTAATTTAATGTCCTACCAAGATAGAAAAAAAGTAATTCTAATTAATTGTAAATTTTATATTTTAATGTTGCAACTGTGAAGCTCTTTCCTACTGCTAGATGTTAAAAGGGCTCAAGAAAATATCCAGTAACTAAAATCATTGGCTGATAAACTGTTTGCTGCTCATAAAACAAATTAAAAAAAACTATTTATTAGTTGAACCCACAGTGAATGATTCCAAACATAATATTCGTAATAAGATTGCATTTAGTAGTACTCAGCCTGCAAAATGAAAATCAGCCAGGTATACATTCAAATCTTTTTTTTATTAAAAATATAAAAGGAGTACAATGGTCTCCCCAAAATATTTTCAATGAAGCCATTGTTCAGCCACGGTGCATAATCCCTTCAACAAACTTAATCAAATTATTCTAAGCTTAGGATTAATTTCACATAAGGGAAATTGCAAATAATAAAAATAGCTGCTATGAGGTAGATTTCCTCAGTCCTCCAACATATTTGTAGTTGTATTGCTTTCTATAGACATCTGGGAGAAATACATGGCACACGGCTAAATTATTTGTGGGACCAGCTGTCTCCAATTATCTCTGTTCATCTCATGAGATCTGGCAGGGTAGAGCATGCTTCAGATCACTTTTAGAAAAAGAAAAAAAAGAAAAACAACCTAGCAGGATCCAGAAAATATGCCTTCTAGCACCGTCTATGGCATACCACTTCCTACCAAGTTCAGGCAGTTCCAAATCTACTGACCTTTTGAAAACCCTGAGACCATAACCCTTCCCCCAGACGCTGATCCAAATTGTGAGATGAAACTGGCCAGAATGAAAGATATCTGTGCGGTCTATTCAATGGCTGGCTTAAATTATTCAATTATTCTGGGGGTTTTTTTTAGATTCTGGGTGTTTGTTGTGCTTTGCTTCTAGTTCCTTTCTTTTTTATGCTATCTAATTATAAGCTGCCCAGAGTCACCAGCTGTTCATCCTCCTGTTTTGTTAGATTTTGGAGCTACAATTATAGGTAATACTTCAGTGCAAAGATTCTTCTTGAATTATTCAAAGCAGTGAATATCCAAGGATGGAAGACTTTTTAAGTTGGCCCTTATCTTTGTCTTACACTGACATTCATCAGAGGACTACAATTCTATTTAACTTCTTCCAAATATGTTCCCTTTCTGTTAAAAATAACTGACCACATACTTCTAATAATGAGATTCACTGGGACAAAAGATCTATTATATTTGACTCCCAAAATGTCCAAAATTTATTTTTGGGATTGATAAGTATATCTAACTAAGCTAAACCAGCTAGGAGCACCTGAACACCCTTGTAAATGGATCATAAGCTTCCTAACAGAAAAGAAGCAGCAGGTGAAGCTAAGCAGAATCACATCAGATACCTGTACAATTAGCACAGGGGCCCCACAAGGCTGTGTGCTCTCTCCACTTCTCTTCTCCCTCTATACCAATGACTGCATCTCAAACAATCCATCTGTTAAACTACTGAAGTTGGCAGATGACACAACAGTGATCGGTCTCATTTGAGACAATGATGAATCCGCATACAGACAGGAGACTGAACAACTAGCCTTGTGGTGTGACCAGAACAATCTAGAACTGAACACACTCAAAACTGTAGAAATGGTGGTGGACTTTAGAAGAAACTCTCCCATACTACCACCTCTTATAATACTAGACAACACAGTATCAACAGTACAGACCTTCAAATTTCTAGGTTCTACCATATCTCAAAACCTAAAATGTACACCTAACATAATTGGATAAGCATCTAAACAGGCATTGGTTATATAGATGGATGAGTATCTAAAGGGCTATTTTTTTCATTGGTCTCTCTTCTTACACTGAGATTCAAAAATATTTACTATACAGAATAAAAAAAACTGTATTGTCTTTTAAATCTACATTGAATTTCCGTAGTTCTATTTAGCAAATTGTATTTAATTTCATTTTTCTTACAAAAAGAAGACATTTGACTAACTTCCATTTGTGTGTCTTGTTTTGGTGATTCATTTACCCACTGAAGCATTGTGTCAATCACAAAATAGTAATTAAAGAAAAATAAATTTAACATACATAACTTTAAACTCTTTTTCCCTCTCCCCATTAGAATGGGAAAGTGTAATGGCAGAACTACAGAATGAAAGGAATTGTATAAAATGAAAGAAAGCAAGTGAAGCATAAATCATGCAGGCTGGTGAAAACTGTGATATAAGGTGAAGATGAAATCTAAAAGCATTTAGATTCAACAAGCAGCCTCAAACAAAAGCGTACCAGCATAATTTCCCATGCTAAAATCACTTTTAGGGGAGTGGAATAAATAGTGGAAGTTTCATAGTTACAGCTTTCAGACCAGCAAAATCTGAGAGGCAAAAAGAAACAAAAATAAGAGACACACACCAAAATTAGATGCATGGATTGCAGTATGAAAAAGGCATCAAGGCTATGATAAGGAAAAGAAAAAAAGAAGAAAAGATTTCCAGTGAACTAAAATTGAGGCGTACCAGCAGGAGAAAAAGATTAAACTGTATTACCTCTAGTCACTGAGAAGTCCCCCAGACAGTTTGGATGTAATTTGAAAAGATCGGGGGGGGGGGGGGGCTTTTTCTGCATTACAGCTATATGGTTTAAGGGTGTGCATTCTGAGGAGGCAGCTCTAATCACTTTTATTATCTTGCTATTGAAAGATAGAGATGAGACATGGCAGATAGATAAAATAACTCATGCGGTATTTTTTCAGATGTTTCATAATTTCATTGAAAATACTGTGAATATTAAAGATGGTTTTAAAATACAAATGACATATACCCAATGAAATAAGTTTAAGATTAAGATAGAAGTAAAATTCATGTGCATAATTTCTCTGTATGAAATTTTAAAATAAATGGGATGGACCTTTAAAATTTAAAAATAGAAACCTGGCATTTTCTGATTCATTTACATATGTCACTGTTTTTAACATAGCCACTTACATTAATATATTCTATGTAATAAGTATACTTGACCTTTTTAAAGGAAAAGTATTTTAATTTATACATGATTCTAGTTTAATAAATCCAGTGACATATATTCAATACAGATGTATTATGTTTACATATAATTTAAATGAAGTAAGATTTAGTACACATAAATTGCATTACCCATATAAGCCTTGATGAAGATTAATTAAGATTTTCTTTCACTAAGAAGACATTTGTCTTGCAATTGTAAGACAAAATCAGTATTCACTGTTTAATTGTTCCAAGATATTTTTAATAGACTTTATAAAGTAAGGTTCTGACTTCATCTGCTGCATTGTTATGAAATGTGACTAAAAAGTCACTAATCATTTTTCATTTGAATATGGAAAAGATTTCAGGTTTCCAGATTTCAGGTCTTAAATCTTAAAATATCAACAACAATGAAGAAGAAGAATTAGAGGCTTGCTTTCAAAACAATACACTTTATGTATGCGTACATGTATTTATATTCATTTTATAATACTGAAAATTTAAACAAGTGTCCCATCCAGGTTATCCAACAAAATATCATATTATGCATATGTTGTATAGTATCCATAGTAAATTTTTATGCAGATTTCATCAACCATGCTATTGTCTCTAGCTATTGTTTTCAGATAACATACTCAATACAGTTTATTGGGAACATGCTTGATACTATATTATAGATCCATCACATGATTCACCAGGAACCACTGTTTATTTAAAATGTGCCTTGGTATTGTCAAATCACCTGTCAGCAAAATTAATCAGATGCTGTCCTAATCTCTGAAAAGACATGAGAATCATACAATAAACCAATGGTATCTCTTGGTAAGCTCTACAGAGCTACAGAGAGGAGTAACCACAGGCAAATATGGACATGACTGTTGTGTCATCCTTTAATTTAAAACTCACCTTCATTTGAGTATGCAATGCAGTTTACATAAGGGTGTTCCCTCTTAATCAGCATAACAGCAAATCCTGTATGGGACAGACTGAGTTGGAAATTGGAATAAAATAGCTTGGGTCATCCATGAGTTCTGTAGTTCAACATGAATCTACTTCATCAGAATTCAGCACTTTAATTACTGTGTCCAAATGCTCTAATTGCTTTAATACATTTCTTTGCTACTGCAGTCTACATGTCAGGAAAAATAGCAAATCATAATATCTAAATTTTCTAGAAATACCTAGAATACTATCCTAATTAATGCCTGAATCAATGCTTATGTTATACTCCTAACATACTTGCTATTTAAGATCCAGATGATGAATGCCAGATTTTTTTCCTTGTCCCTCCTCCCCTTCCCCAAAAGTAATTTCAATAAAAGAATGAGCTTTTCAGGCTGCAGAACCCTAGGTAGGAAAGCTTCCTGTGACAAGTCAGTGTCAGTCTGCTATTCCTCAAGGCCATTAGCCACGTTTTAGCATTTCCCAGGAAAGTGCAGTGGGATAATGCTGAATATTAAATATGGACAGATGAGAGCTTTAGTATAGGAAAGCTGTTGGTTAGAAAGGGGGCTGCTTTTTAATGAGAAGCTTACAGTGAAGGGGCTGGAAAGCAGGGAAAAGGAAAAGAAGGAAAAGACAAGAGAAATAGCAAACATAAAGAACAGTCCATTAAGGGTTAGGGTGGTTGCAGTGGCTAGAGGAACCAGGACCTAGAAAGCAACTGAGTGAAATCAAGAAGGGGAATTTGGATAAGTCTGGCAAAAAGAAAAAAAAAGGTCCCTGCATTCTCCCAGAGGAAAATCTCCCCTAGAGGAGGTTGGGAGAAGGAAAAAGGCTGAAAGAGCAAAATGGTGTCCTGTCAGCAGAAGATAAGGGACTGCTGTGCCTACTGAGACCCACTGACCTCAGGTTCAGACACTTGAGAAAAGTAAAGCAAGTGACTTTGGGGAAAGAAATAGGAGAGAAGGAGGGAATATAATAAATGTCTTTAGATTGAAGCTGTAGGGCAATAAATGAAACAAGAAGGTGTTAACAGACATAAATAATAAAGGAAAGTAACACTAAGCACTACAGCTTAGTGTTCAGGCAGAGAACCCTGTATAGTTTGTACATAAATATGTAATAAAGCCCTTCCTGTAATAAAAGTCTTATCTTCCCCTGAGTTACCATCATCCCTTATAAAACAACCTAAGACACTTAACCAAGAGGCTTCCATTACTCCCTTAATATCTCTCAGGCACTAAGGGAAAACTTCTTTATTCAGCCAAACATTTTGATATTTCCATGATGCATGTTTGCTATTTTTATTTCTGTTTTTTATAGCTGGAAAATTGGAAGCTGCTTTCTACCAAGGTGACTCGTACCATAAATTACTGCACTCTGATGCTTATTTCTGATGTAGGCAGAAATAAATTAACAATATCCTAAACTGATAGCTCTCCCCTTTCCCCCTCTTCCACTCTTTTTGTGAAGTTGGAGGGACGGAGAATAAAAGTGGGCAAGAAGAAAAAGGATAAAATTCACAGGAACAGAGAAACATACCGGTAGGCTTCGCTTTTTTTCTTTTCTTTTCTCCATTTAAATCATAAGGGGCCTGTTTCCTTCTTTAACAAAAGAAAAGAAAAAGTGAATGATGCAAATTGAGATGGTCACTTTGAAAATGAATATAACTGCAAGAATCTGGATAATCACCAGATGACAGCAAGGCTTCTGTATCTTTTTTGCCATATATAATGCCCTCAAGTTTTCTGTGACCTTATTTTAATAACTAAAAAATGAATAGAGCAATGTTTGTTTTAAAATAAACAAACAGAAAAAGTAAACAGAAAAAAGGTAGGAAAGAATCCTTGTTTGTAGGAAATAAATAATCCATAAACTCTAGGAGCATTATTTATCCTACCTAATCCAGGCTTTTTAATGATTTAATGTTGTGCATACTATTTTTGTTTAATCTTTCCACTGTATGTTTGTAAACCACTGAGTATCATCAAAGGAATGGGTATCAGAAAAGTTTAATACATATGCACTTTTAAATAATGACCTTTAAATAGATAGAAAAAAATAAAGATGTACAAAAAGAATATTTTTTAAAAATACAAACAGCATCATCCTCTAGAGAGGGCTAATTAATGGGATCAAGATAGAAAATGAATTTAACTGTTTGCCCTTTGTTGTAATATTGAAGAAAAAATAGCTTCTAAAAGTCTCATTACTGTACATTTCATATACTTTCGGGGATAAATAGCTGTTTTATAGCACTTGAAAATTTGGGCTGTAATTAATCCTTTAAGGGTGTCTCTTAAATATCACTGTGTATATAGGTTAGTTTTCCACCTTTTCTTCAATGAATTCTGTTATAATAAAGGGAAGGTTGAAAATGAGAATAAGAATAGACATTGTATTAACAAAAGTGAAAGTATTTGTATTAGATCTGCTTGCTAATACAATATATTATATCAACTCATGAAGGACTGGCTCTTCTGAAGTAAAGGAACACAGCAGGAATAGAGAAGTTTTTAACAATGTGTAATAGTGTGCTTTGAGGCAAGAAAAAGGTCAGGCATTAATGGTTAGTACCTGAATAAAATGGACTACAAACAATGTTGGAGGACATGTTGACATTTCCTATAGAAAGTCTTCTAACAGGTGAATTGGCTATCTTCTTTTCCCAGAATTGGGTTATGCTTTGTTCCAGAAGCACTTGAAATATTCCATGGCAGAGGATGGAGCCTTTTGTTTCTGTTTGGAAGTTATTCTAAAACTGTATTACAGCTTAATTAATGCTAAATAATGCTTTTGATATGCCAAGCTAGCTTTTCTAGTCTTAGCATATGGACTAGCTGATCAACTGGATAATAAATTGTTGAACTGTAATTAAAATGATAATTGAATATAATATGAGGAGATTCTGCAGTGATACGCATTACTATTAATATTTCCAGATTTAATTATTAGCAAAAATCTTCATTAAATAATTCAGAAAACTATTTGACATTATCGTATATGGATTGGAATACAAAATGAAAATGAAAGAATCATTATTGGGGGCTTTGAAGAAAATGCATAATTCCCTAACATATTGCATGTTTATATATTTGAGCATCAATTTTCCAATTTAAAAAATCCAGTTATATTTGAAGCAAGTTAATACAAAGTCTTGCAAAACAGTTGCATAAATCTTTCATTTTACCAAATCTTTTGTGATTTAGATGCAGGTGTTTGTATCAGGTAGATAAGTTTTTAAAAACCATATTTTGTGACATTTTCTGTGCCACCAAATTTATTAATATTTATCTTGAAAGAGAAAATATAATTATTTGCCACTCACCAATTACAGTTGGTATATTAACATTTCTTTCAAAATAGCAATGCTTGCAAATCTATGCCACAAAATAAATCTTTCAAGTAAACTATTCAGTTTTTGAGAAGAATGAAGCTAATATAGTACATTAAATATTTTTCTTGACTTTTTTCTAAATCTTCAATGTCAATTGAATGTAATCTAAACAACAAACACTAGAAGGCTGAAACTGCCAGAATTTATTATTTCATAGAAAAATATAGGAGATTTAGGCAAAAATCACAGTTATTTATTGATCAACTGATTGAGTGACTCGCCAACCTACGTATCTATTTTTAAGCAATTAAAAATAAAACTTCAGAGACGACTGTCAAAGCTATACAAACTTATGCAAACTTATGCCAGCAAAGGAGTGATAAAAGATAAGAATATTGACAGTATCTCTCAGTCCACAAAACCTGATTATCCTGAATTGACTTTCTTCATTTCAGTTAAAATATAATCAACTGTTTGGAAACAAATTGAAGTATCTGTTAAACCTAAGAAAGAAAACCTTCAGGTTACTATAGTTGTGATGCTTATGGATGGATTTTATACAAACGCGCAAGCACGCGCTCACAATTCTGAACCGGTAGCGAAGGTAAGTGAAACCAGCTACTGTGTGTGTGTGTGTGTGTGTGTGTGTGTGTGATATATATATTGTTTTTGCATTATTTTACATTATGTAAACAAATGAGATTGTGAACCTATAGAACAAACTATCATTCCTGAAAATTCAAAGAAAGTATCCAGCTATTATATATAGAAAATGAAATTTGCATGCATGCTCAATTAAGGATTCATAGTTATTGCTATTTATTTTAAAAATAAAGTAGAAATAAAAATAAAAATAAAAATAAACCAACTGGGCTCTTCTTCAATTAAAAAATAAAAAATATTTTATTGATAAACTTTCTGTATCCATTCAAGATTCCGAATATGTTGATGAAAGTCAATCTAGCATACACTTGTTCCTTAAATTTGTATTACTCCTTTTCATAAATGATATTAAAGTACTAAAAATAAAATTCAAGAACCTAATATTATTTGATTATACTTTACAGAAACATAAAAGACAACATCAGGTTATTTTCCTTTTTCAACCCTGTAGTCCCTTAATTCGGAGTGGACTGCTGCTATAAAATAACTATTTTGATCATCATAAAAGATGTGCCGTAAGACTTCAAACTCAGAGACAAACCTACAGAAAATTTAAGAAATGGAGAGAAAACCAATTATATTGGAGTTGTCACTCACTGACTATGATCAGGTTAAAATCAATTCACCTGGGAGTGGAAGAATTTGCAGCTATGTAGTGGTACACTTCACTATTACGTTAACTAGCTACAAGCCAGTTTGTATACATTTGTGTTCATTATTTTTAAATTTTGGCTTGTTTTCTAAATACACTAACCAAAGACTTTAGTGTAGATTTACTTGATCAAAGCCAATTGTACTAATCCAATCTTCTCCAACTATAGATAGTCTTTGCTTTACGCTGGAAATTGGGATCAGAATTTCTGTTGCTAAGCAATGTTGTCATAAAGCACAATGTCACATAACCGCATCACTTAGCAACGGCAATCCTGATAGTTCCTGTTGCTGTCACAAAACAAGGAATATGAGTCATTAAACAAGAACCTCATGTGACTGCAACTTGCAACTTGCTGCCAGACTACAACAATCAATGGGAAGTTGACAGGAAGTCACAAATCCTTGAGCTTGAGTGTAGTTGTTATGATGTGCCACAGGCATGGCCAAGGATGTGCAGGTGGCTGCTGTGGTGTGGCGCAAGTTCAGTCAGATGGGGGATACCTGCTGCAGAATGTGAAAGAGCATGCAGGTAGCAGCTGCAGAATGAGCACAGCCAGATGGGGTGACTTGTTGCAGTGAGGAGGAGGGCATGCACTATGAATTGTAGGGAGGGCAGAAGAGGCATATGCTTTGAAGAAGGAAATCCCAGGGATTCATACTCCATAGCCTAGCTCCTTGGGATAAAAAGCAGCAGGAATTACTTTCAGGAGTAATTTGCAACTTTCTATGCTGGCTTCCTCTTTGACTTTGCTTATGGGAAGATTGCAAATAGCAACCATTTGAGCACAGGATGCTGCAACCATTGTAAATACAAGCTGGTTACAAAGCACCTAGATCACTGCAAATAGTGCTGGGCAGCAGAAACATCAAGGACTGGTTTTAAGTACCATTTGTTCGACACCGGCGAAACTTTGAACAGCTACTGAATGAGTGGTCATTAACAAAAAACTATCTTTAGATGTGCTGTACTTTTTATTATACAGGCTGTGTTAACTGGGAGTGGTATCAATATATCTGAGGATACCAGCTTGAGGACAATTAAGTAACCATTTACTTGCAGGGGTTTAATTCCACCATTATGATCTTATAATGCCAGTACATTACTCTCCAATCCTTTGCACTTGGTTAATTCATTCAGTTCAAACAAAAGTACTAAATATAATCTCAATGATTTTATATTCTAACATTTTATAATGGTTTGGTTAGATAGAGTATAGCAGTTGCTTTGGACTGCAGGGTTTGTTTGTTTTTTTAAAAAAAGATCAAAAAAGTAAAGTCTTAATTTCTTATGCCTAGTTGTTATGACCTAGTTGTTAATATGCCATTAAAGTGCTATGAATAGTCAGACATTCTCCAGAATGATCTGTTCCCATCCTGGCTGTCCAGGACTTCCAATGTTGCATGTATTGTCACTGTAATTGAGTTCTGCCAGTTGTCCTCTTTTTCCCCCTTTTTTCCAGTTTTCCTAGCAGTCTTTTCAAGGGAGCTGGCATCCTTATCCAAAATATAATAATTTCAGCCTGGTAATTTGTGCTTCAAATCTCTGGATTGCTTTGTTCTATGATAAATTTATTTGATGATTTAGCTATTCATGGTATTTTCAGAATGTCTAACAAGAGACTTTAAAAGCATCAGAACTCTTTCTAACCAGTTTCTTTAAGTTTTCTTTCTTAGAGTATCATAGGAAAAACTTCGTAATTCTGATCCGTGTAGGTATAGACACAGCCTGGCATCTGGATATCTCTTCCATTCACTGCTATTTTACTAAGTGTTACAGGTAGTCTTTGAGGTACAACAAGCTGTTTAATGACTGTCTGAAGTTACAAATGCACCCCAAAAGTGCTACTTACGACAGGGGTTCAAAATGTGACCAACAAAAGGCTTCTCCATTCATGTGTAATGGATTCAGTAACTTCTGAAGCGGCAGCCGTTTTTAATCTTTTGACCTCCCTTTGGGACCTGGAAATCACCCGTGGTTATGACAGGCAATTTCCGAGATCCATAGGTTTTTTTTCCTGGGGTCTTTGAGGCACTTTTTTCCTCATTGCTGCTATATGGAGAACTAGAGGAATGAATCTCACTGCTAACCTTGTTGCTTCTTTCATTGCTGTTGCTGTTGCCTTCAGGACTGGAGTATTGTAATTGCCATGCAGTACTAAGTACTTTACAATTTTCTTTTTCATTATATGTAAGTATTTTACGAACTACTGTACTTGTTTGTAAATACTTTACAAATTACTGTGCTTGTTTGTAAAGAGTGTTTTTCTTTCATTACAATTGCTTGCAGAAATATTAGCTAGCATCTATAGAAAGCAGATTCGTATTGTAAAGTTCCTTTGCATTCTGTTGTACTGTGTATGTTGTTTTTGCTTTGAAGATTAGTGTGTGCTACTGTAAACTGCTTGTAAAACAACTGATTGGTGGGCAGAGTGATTCCCTCTGGAGGCTCCACAGTAGGACTCTGCAATTTCACCCCTGCACACCCCAATTTAAATGGGCACCTGCCTGGAGGCACTGTGGTTCAGAGGCAGAGGGCTGCCTTGCCTTGCCAGAACAGCTGATGGCTGGGTGACAGCACTTCCCTCCAGAGGCTCAACAGAGAGCCCTGCAAATTCACGAGCTGTTTAGTTCACTTAGCAATCACGGAGGTCATTTAATGAACCGAAGCAAACAGCAAGCCTAATCTTTGTTCACTTAAACAACCGGTTGATTCGCTTAATAAGCATGCTAAAAATACTGTAAAGATGAGTCCAATTGGTTTAATGACAGTTTTGACTTATGACTGTACTGGACTAGCTCCATTTGTGTGTACCTTGATGACTATCTATAGTGTACAGCATATTTCTTGACTGCTGGTTCTTTGACTGTTGATTGTCAATACTAAAAGGGAAAATCCATCCACTGCTATTATACCTTGGCTTTGAAAAAAATAAGCTGACTAAACACTTTTCAAAATTTAAACATGTGACAATAATCCATATTGGAGTTAACAAAAATGTGTGAAAATTATTGACTCAGCAGTGCCACTCCAGATGCTAATGGTATCTAAGTACTTTATGAGAAAATTGACTCCAGAAGCATTCCCCAATGGAAAACCTGATTTTTTGAGGCACACACAAATCAGGACAAAAATCTAATTCTAAACCAGCTTCCTATAAATAATAATCCATCTATGTTGTCTGAGATAAAAGCTTAGTTTTTTCATCCAGTCCTAACAGCAAACCAATAATAAAGATACAGAACTGAATGCCATTCATGGAACATTATTTCTAGCTTTCTGTTTTAACTTTTTCATAATTTATTACATTTTATTTATTTCTTCTCTGAAAATGTTCAACATTCAATTAGATATAATTGAAATATTTATTTCATTATTATTAAATAATTTAGACATTTCAGAAAGTAACATAAATCATCTAAATAAAATTATAAAAATAAATGCTATATGTCTGGACAATACATTCCAATTGTTTTATGTAGATATAGAAAATAAAACAGAATTTGACAAAAGTCAATCTCAATTCTATTGATTGGTGGATAGCACTGTATTATTAACCTGGTAATGAAATAATTGCAGAATTCTGTTGCCTTGATATTTCTTGGTATTATTCCTGGTATTATTTGCATTAATTCTGTTTTTATTCTATTCGAAGATATTTAATTTTCTATTTGCAAGTAATTAAAATATTCTGTCAAATATAAAATAAATATAATAAACTAAATGTCATTATTTGAGTAATTGTAAGAATACTCAGGAAGAATGTACTCATTCCAGTGGTAGTATTCAAAAGTTTTTAGTATCGGTTCTGTGAGCTTGTTTGGTGGGTGTAGCTTGGTGGTCATGTGGCTGGGTGGGCATGGCTTGATGGTCATGTGACTGGGTGGGTGTGGCTAAGTAGTCACGATCCTAGTTTCCCCTATAAGGATTCCCCCATCCGGACCTTTTGCATTCCACCAAAGGGTCAAAGAAAACCAGATTCCATACAGCTCTAAACCCTTAAGGCAAACCAAATACAAGTGGTCTCGCTTAATGGCCGGTTCCTTAGCAAGTGTTCTAATTTACTACTGACCTTCCCAGAGCTACTTGATCTGTTTTTGGAGTTTTGACAGCCATACACACACACACATTTATGACCAGTTACAACATTCCTCACAGTCATGTGACTGAGGTTTTCTATGTTTTTTGCCAGTTTCCGATGATTCATTCTGGTTTCCGGTTAAAAAGCCCATTGGGGAAAATGGACTTGTTTAACCACCACAGTGTTCGCTTAATGACCACAAGATTTACTTAAACAGGTCTCTCTCTCTTTCTTTCTCTCTCATCTCTCTCTCCCTCTCCCTCTTTCTCTCTCTCATCTCCTCTCACTCATCTCTCTCTCTCTCATCTCTTTATTTGTCCTTCCCTCTTTCTCATCTCTCTCTCTTTCTCTCTTTCTCCCTCCCTCTCTCTGCCTCTCATCTCTCTCTCTCTTACTTTTTCTCATCTCATCTCTTTCTCATCTTACTGCACAGGTACAGTATATGTGGTACCTTGCTCAATAGTGGCAACTGTGAGAGGGATCTTGGAGTCCTAGTGGACATCCATTTAAATATGAGCCAGCACTGTGCAGCAGCTGCCAAAAAAGCCCACACAGTTCTAGGCTGCATAAACAGAGGGATAGAATCAAGATCATGTGAAGTGTTAATACCACTTTATAATGCCTTGGTAAGGCCACACTTGGAATATTGCATTCAGTTTTGTTCATCATGATGTAAAAAACACATTGAGACTCTAGAACAAGCAGAGAAGAGCAACAAAGATGATTAGGGGACTGGAGGCTAAAGCGTATGAAGTACGGTTGCAGGAATTGGGTATCAGGGGTGAAATGCTCCTGGATCAGACTGGATCGGCTGATCCGGTAGCGATGGCAGTGGGTGGTTTGGAGAACTGGTAACAAAAATCCCCTGCTTGTTGCTTCTTTCCCGGCTTGCAAGCTTTCCTGCCTTGCTTCGGCAATTTGCAATCAATTGAATCAGCTAGCAACTGAATCTGCCTGCCTGCAATCAATCTCAATCGGTGAGCAACTGAATCTGCCTACCTCCTGCCTGCCTGCCTTGTATGTAATGGGGTTTTTTTGGGGGGGACGGACTTTAAAAAAATAGTTAATTGGGCTTTTTTTTAGGAGTTTTTTTTAGACATTGTAATTTAAAGTTAAGGAAGTTTTAAATTTAGCTGCTTTTATCTAAAAATATAAATAAAGTAAAATAATAAAATAAAATATTTGGGTTAAGTGCAGCTACTTTTACATTGTGTGTCAGTCAGTTGTGTTGTGTTGTGTGTGTGTGTGTGAAGTGTGAAGTGTGAAAGTTGGTTTTTGAGCTTTTTGTGCCTCTATGAGTTTCCTGTTTGTTGCCAGGGCCATTTTGGGTCAAGTGCAGCTGCTTTTACATTGTGTGTGTGTCTGTTGTGTTGTGTTGTGTGTGTGTAAACTGTGAAATTTGATTTTTGGTACCTCTTATTGTTTTGTGTACTTTGCATATTATTTTTATTATTTATTATTATGGGCCATGCCACCCGGTCACCTGACCACCAAGCCACACACATCCATTAAGCCACACCCACAGAACTGGTAGGGAAAATTTTTAGATTTCACCCCTGCTGGGTATGTCTAGTTTAATGAAAAGAAGGACTAGGGGAGACATGATAGAAGTGTTCCAATATCTCAGGGACAAAGAATAGGGAGTCAAACTATTCTCCAAAGCACCTGAGGGTAGAACAAGAAGCAATGGGTGGAAACTAATCAAGGAGAGAAGC